>SCHK01405744.1:0-42544 GCA_004124795.1 Poropuntius huangchuchieni | reverse complement strand
TTACAGACTTTTCATTAAGACCTAAAGAATCATATCAACTTGTGGAATCTTGGTTAATTTATTAACCAAGATTGCGTTATATGACCCCTTTAAATTGACCAAGATTTGATTTAATTGATCATTTACTGATAATGATCAATTAAATCAAATCTTGCTTAATTAATTTTTTTAGCAGGATGCATTGATTCTTGATTGTAACAACTGCAACAAATTACAGTCTAAGACCGCGCATGCTGCCCAATCCATATAAAACATCACTTCTTTTACCACAGATTGTTTTAAATCATGTTATGAAGAAAGAAAGAATACAGCTGAAAGGTTTTCGGGTGATGTCACTGTAATAACAGATTTTTCTCATTACTTTGGTAAAACATACTGTTGTGATTAGTTTTCTCAGTTTTATGTCTGTCCAATAGCAATATAAGGATTTTTTGTGCCTTGAAAAAGTATTAAAATGTGGTACTTTTTTTTTTTTTTTTTTTTTTAATTTTCAGAGAAAACAACTTGGATTTTCTGTTTATCAATAAGTTCAGCAAGTCTGTAGAAATTTTAAAGAGGCCGGGGGCTGCATAGTGGATTGCATTTGCCTTGTTAGCAAAAGTGAATAATCCATAGCTAGAGGGTAGGAAGGATCAGTTTCCACTGGGATCCAAACAAGCAGGCAGAATTAATACCAACAGTATGCCTGTTTGAAAGCAAACAAGCCGTGCATGGAGTAAGTTTGAAGAGGAGACACTTCTAGGACAGGCCAAATTATCATTCTTGATGTCCTGCAGGCATCTCGAAAAACCTATTCCAAGTTTTAATTTTTTTGGCAGCAAGTGGAAAATCTGTGGAGATGAGCCAAGAGTATTTTAGGAGATACGAAGTGGAGTTTTACCAAAAAAAAATTTTAAGTCACTCTTTACTGACTAGATGGCATTGTACACAAGTGACTAACACAAACAGACTAAGTGTCAAAATAAGAATCAAAATTTCCTTGAAATCAGAAGGTGCAAAATAATTAGAAAGGAATATATGGCCCTGCAAGGCAGCCAAAACAAAACAAAACAAAAAAATCAATAATTAATAATAATTTTGACTGTTTTCTGAAAGAATTAAATCATGAGATTAATTGTGATTATTTTTTGCTGTTAACAACTAAAATGAAATACTGAATATATAGAAATATTGAAATATTTTCTGTGAATGCATTGGGACAATACTTTTTATGAAAAAACACTGTACAAATATACTTGCATTTTATTTTACATTACGTGCACTTGCAGTGTACTTTTACAAGAAGATGCTGAGTAATACAATGTAAGTACTTGGACTTAATATGGGCTAATAAATGCAAAGCAAATATTTTTCTGATCATACTTTAATCATTAAAATGTTGGATTTAGTAGCTAGTTATTATTTTTTTCAAATATTTGCAAAGAACATGTTTTTGTACTTTCACTTTTTTTTCCCCACTGAATAAATTAAATGCAAAGGGTTCATCATATTTGGGGGTACTTGGCATTAAGACGTTTAAGACTATTTTCATAAAAACAAAGCTTGAAAGATTAAATCTGTCTATTAAAGCTATTAAATCAGTCAGAAAACTTTAAAGCCATTGTTTTAGTTCCAGTCTTGGTGAAGTTACTGCATTTGCTTTTGTAAGTTGTTATACCCTCTCATCAAAATGCTTATTTTGTCTTGAAGTTTCCTAGCATCAGACCAAATAAACACTCTGTTGAAGTTGCTCAGAGAATGTGCATCAGCTATGCCTTGCCAGCAGTTGTCTGTTCTTGAACAGCCCAAAGCATTTTGGTAGGAGGGTTGGGATTTATTGTTGAATAATACATGAGGAGGAGCCACACCAATGTCTCACCCCGGCTTAATGAAAGAGAACATGTCTGCACACAAATCAGTCATGAATAAACATCAGACAGTAATTAAACTTGGTGGCAGCAACTTTATTCATTAGTAAACAAGCAAGAGCACAGCTTCTTGTGCATGGTGGGCATTGGGAATGAAATGGTAATTGGAGGCCTTGTCTGATATTGCTTGGCATCATTGGGAAAGAGCAGGCCTGGTCAGAGAAAAGCTCAGAAGCTGACCTCATTATCACAAGTTAATTCCCTGACACTTAATTTGCTGCAGTTGGTAAAGACATAGCTGTCAAACTGAGGCCTGTATCTCTACTGCATAATGATTAGAAAACTTCTCCTTATTCTTGGTTTAGACGGTCTAATGACTTTCACAAGATTATCATGTGATTAAACACGGGCAGTGTTGTCGAGTGCCTACAGGTGGTACTCATAAACATTACAGAAATGTTTGTGTAATTTACTTTTTCCAAGTTTAATATAACTTTGCGTGTCTAAATATCTAGTAAATAGCTTATCCAGACAATAATAGTAATCTGAAAATGTGCATGAGGTCAAATGAATCTAAAATTATTCATTTTATTCAAGTGAAAAGTGTTTAAATGTGACTTATCATTCACCGAGGGAACACCAACAAAATGAAATAACTAATTTACTCATTTCAAAAATATTTTTTTGTGTTTGAATTTTAGAAATACATTGTCATTCAAATGTATTTCGTTTTTTTTTTATATTATTATTTTGAAAATAATTAGTATTTTATTCAGCAAGGATGCATTAAATTAATCAAAAGTGACAAAATGTAAAGCAAATAAATTTCAAATAAATTGACTATTTTAAACAAATGTTGTTCCTTTGAACTGTCCATTAATCAGTGAATCAAAAGCAGTACAAATATTTTAACACTGATAATAATTTGAAATGCACCAAATCATCATATTCTGATT
This sequence comes from Poropuntius huangchuchieni, assembly GCA_004124795.1. Lineage (NCBI taxonomy): Eukaryota > Metazoa > Chordata > Actinopteri > Cypriniformes > Cyprinidae > Poropuntius > Poropuntius huangchuchieni. Next base: position 39,741 of record SCHK01405744.1, on the reverse strand, counting down.
TCTGAAAAATTGTGTGACTCTGAAAACTGGATAATGGCTGCTTAATTTATTTTAGATTTTAAAATTAGCTAACAATATTACTGTTCTACTGTATTTTTGCACAAATAAATGCAGCCTTGATGAGATAGATAGATGAGAGAGCCTATAAGACACTTTGAAATGCATTGTTTCTAAATATTATATTGTATTGTTCTTCCCTTTCATACTGATTATGGTTTAAACACCATATATATTTTTTAAATCATGTAGCATTACACCTGTGTTGCTCACAGTCCTTAAATTCGCGCTCAAACCAAACGGGAAAAAAAAGTGACCAGTTGGAATTTGGATATTCTGATTTAATTGTACTTGGCTTGAAATGTTTGAGAATGTCTGTGACAGAGGCTATCCTATTTAAACCAATGCATCTTCTTTGTTTCCTTTTCTGCAGCCTGCAACTGTAACCTCCATGCGAGGCGCTGTCGTTTCAACATGGAGCTTTACAAACTCTCCGGGAGGAAAAGCGGAGGAGTCTGCTTGAACTGCCGCCATAATACAGCGGGTCGCCATTGCCACTACTGCAAGGAGGGCTACTACAGAGACATGTCTAAGCCCATCTCTCACAGAAAAGCCTGCAAAGGTATGAAGGGTACTGAATCTAAACACCATAGGCGAAAAGAGCGACTTGGTTTGGTCTTTAGGGCCCAAAGTCTGCAACTTATCACTTGACGCTTCCTTAGGAAAGCAGAAAACGCTATATGCGATTAGCGATTAGCTGGCTGTTTTCTACACAAAGAAATTCACACAGTGCCACAAAGGAACCAATTACATGAGCCGGCGACTATTCTTAATGCGTTACCCCTCAAATGAAGGAGTCAGCAGGTCCAAAGGAAGAATTCTCACATTCCTGTGCTCCTCAACCCCCATGAGTCTCTGTCAGCATGCAGCCCAAGGACAGGGATGTGGGTGGGGGAGGGGCGGAGGAGGAAGGTTACATCTTTCTGACATAGAGTTATTGGGATTCATTTGGGGGATGGTTTGACAGGACAAGCCAAACAAACAGAGCAGAGGTGTGAACGGATCCTTGTTACAGGTCAGATGAGTGAGAGGAATTGAGGTTAGGGGGAGGACGGACAGGATACGCAGGAGGGAATAAGCCAGCAGCTTTCCACAGGTGTGCAACGCTTACCTGGGAGCTGTCCAGAAGAAAAGAGAGAAAAAAGGACAGGCTATTCTCGCCTAACTTTGCCGTGGGGCAAGACGCTTTGTGCAAACAAGCCCCCCGTCACACCTTAGCATCTCCTCACAACAAGGTCCATTCTGCTGCTGTCCGTGACGGCTTAGGATCATTTACTTCCAGCTTTAGCTCTGCATGGGTAAAATATTAGGTCTGTGCTGAAAGTTAAAGGCTCTGTTTTCCCAAACAGATAAATAGGTAAATAAATAAAAGCATCCATCAATCTGACAATAAAGACGGTGGGGAATGTTTTTGCATCATGTGAGAATGTTATACTTGAAGGCTGAACAGAAGGTGTTTGTTTTCCCGCAATACCATCCGCATGCATGAGTCCTCATTTACAACATCCACACAACAAAGCAATTAACCCTGCTGTTATATAGAGGCAGCTTAGCTTGTAAAGAAGTTTGATTTGTATTTAGCTTTAAACTGAGCTAGAAAAACAATGAAATACTTGAGTTGAATTGTAGAAATGACATTTAACACAATACATTTTTATAGTGTATTTCATTTTGGATTTTAGACGTTTGGCATGGCATTTCATTTTTTATTTTTAAATGTATTTATCAGTTTATATGGCATAATTTAGTTTTGAAGTTTGTAAATGTAACCAATTAAACTCTTGTTTAGATTGTTAAATCAAATAAAGACTGATTGATTTAGGCATACAGTTTTCAACTGATTTAGGCATGTAGTTTCCATGCAAATTCAAACATATTTAATTCATGTAAAAGTGAACGTGTGTTGTTTTTTCAGTTCTCGGACTACAGATCACATTCCACCTGATGAATAAGAAAAAGATTAATGAGCATATAATAATATTCTCTGCATGGAAAGGCATTACAAAAATGCATAACCTAACCAACATATCCATTCTACCATACTCCAGACTGACATTTACCCCTCTCTGGGCTCTCGTTTGATTCTCCTGTCGACTTGGAATGCAAACAGACATTCATCATCCGACTGTGTGTTCCGCTAACCCCCATGCTATGTGTCTTATTGAGGGAAGAGAACTTCTTTTTGTTTTCACTTCCTTTCTCCTGTGGACAAGACTTGATTCTTTCAGCATCCCATTACTCTCATTGGTGAGGTTTGCTCTGTTGCTGCATGGTCAAATGATGCATTTAATTGCAGAATTTTGAGTCTGAAAAGGCCGAAGGTCATCTGCGAGCTTGAATATGTTGTTTTGTGACAGAAACTCTGGATGTGACTCAGTGAAGCTGGCATTAGATCACTCTTCAGTTTCGTTTTTTTTCTGCTTTCGCAAGGCTTCCGTAATTAAAACCAAGGGTGAATAATCCTGCAGGTCTCTGATGACCCTGGGCCTCTTTTCTAAAGTTTTATTAAAATGATCTGCTTTGCTTGGAAAGTTAATGAACTCTTCTGTTTCCCTGAGATTTGAGACAGAGGCCATGGAGGATTTCCCAGGCACTTGGAATTAGGGTCAACAAACCAAATGGAATTCACTAATGGTTCAAGGAAAACTTTAAAAAAGAATAACAGACTAAAAATAGCTATAATATCCTTTAGATTGTTACAGAATTAGGAATAAACCTTTACCAAAATATTCATGTACTACAATGAAAGATGTATTAATGGAGGAAACATTGGGGGAAAATCAATTCTGGATTAAAAATGCATCATTGTGATCCATAGCCATTGAGAACTTTTTCTAATGTATATACATGGTTGTAAGGAAGAATTGTGTTGAGCTTTTCCAGTTCTGAATGTTTGCTGTTGCTGTCATCTGTTTGCATGCTTTTGTCTGTCTCTATACATTTTCATTCTTTCGCAACAATCATCCACATTTGTTCTGTTTTTGGTCAAGTCATTTATCTTCAGGTTCAACTGCCTCATCAGACTTTTGTTATTTTATGCTTGGAACATTTATCAGCACTGCTAGCATCATCACAATAGGCACAAGCTCAATAGCTTTTTTAGTATTTTTTTTATATTTTACTTGCTTGGATACTTGTGTTCTCTTGAGGTTTAAACACTGGCACTTTTCAAATAAGAGGGAGACCTCCTTTTAATCTCAGCTGACTACCTCAAACCGAATGTTGCTTCATTTTAAATAGTTCTGAAAACACATTTCATCATGATTTACAAAATCTGTAATTTAAACAAGACATTTTGTTCGATTTAATCCTGAAATTTGCCAGAGTTAGAGCCCGTAATGTAATTACAATCAAAACACTGTCCAAGTTATACAGCTGTATTAGGTTACATCAAAACAGATGTACAAAAAAGGATGTGTGGTAATTATAGAAAGGTGACAAATGATATGAAGCATGATATTTAATTCCTGCCAAAGAAAACATTTTCACAAGCTAAATATGCAATGTATTGCAAGTTAATGAAAAAAGGGGCAAGTATGTTGTAATATAAAGCACCTAACTCCCCTCATGCTCATTAATTTAATGTGTTCACCACATACTTTCTCTTTCTTTTGACAAGTCTTCACACTCTTAATCAGAGCAATGAAATAGTGGCAACTATATACTATAAAAATGTACTCCAGGAAAAACAATTACAGTGTTTTCTCTTCTCAAACAGAGCTTCAAATCTGAGGGTCCCTGCTTCTTGTGTAATATATGTGTTCAATATCTTATTGAATGAAAAGTTTGTCATTCTAAACCTGTATGACTTTATTTCTTATGTGGAACAGAAAAGAAGATATGTTTAAGAATGTTGGTAAGCAAACTGTAGATATTTCTTCTTAATATAGCTCCCCTTCAAGTGTAGGCTATTATCATGAAAAACACTTGTTCCATTGGGCAACAGTAACCTTTAAAATTCATAAAGAATGATGCTGAGAGTCTGCGGCAGTCTGTATTAGGTTAGAGCTTCTAATGAAACTTCAGCCATCTGATTTGTGGCTTTACCCTTCATAAACCACACTGTAAACACACAAAGTGAAGGCAGCTTTGCGTTGCAAGGTGCATCTTGTTCCTCTCTTTGAGTTGTTTGCCTCATAAGTTTAATTTATTCTGCTTAGGAAACATTTGCTTCATCATTTCTCCTGCCCACTCTCCTGACTCCTTTGAAGATTTGATTTGTTAAATGAGCCGTTTTGTTTTAATACAGTAAACCACACTCAGATCATATAAGCGTGTGGCGCTCTGCAAACTGTCAGCCACACCGTACCGTCGTCACCCCATTGGGTGGGATGTTAATAGTTCAGACATTTTTGGTTAGCTTGGAATCTTGGTTCAATATTATATGGAATGTTTCAGTTTAAATGGATTGCTAGTTAAAGAGAATGACATCAGCTTCTGATGGGATCCCAGGCAGCAAAATTTTAGCCAGTCAATCTAATTGTGCCTTCGATGTGTGGTTGCCATGGGTTTATATACAAATAGACAAAATAAAAGCCTCGTTTTCTCCCCATCCTCATTAGGGTTCTGGGAAAAGCTAAGAAAGTTAGTACTGAGTACGCTAGTGCAGTGAGAGCTGTGTAGTATTTGTGGTCACACTATTACGCCTTCCATTTGAGCATGTGTCTTGCATTGTCACAGAACAGTACTATTATTAACCACAAATAACCTCTTCTGCTGGGTATTTGAAAATATTGTTTTACATTACCTCACTTTTCTCATTAGATTTCCAAAAAACTACTTCTTTTGTGGCTGGCTTCAATTAGATGAGAATGTAGCGCATAAAAATGACAACTTGGCAAAACGTTTGTTGACAAAGAGCAGTCGTGGTGCTTGGAGTGACATATATAATTTCATTAAATGATTATGCTAATGCTCACTATTGCAAAAAGAAAATTTGTCTCAAAACACGCTAACATGAATTTAAGCAAAAACAGACACTTAGAAGATATCAGAAAAACACTCAGTGGTTCGTAGAGTGTAGTTGCTCTCATTTTCTCTTCGCTTTATTGGCTTCAGACATTTTTGTGGGCCAGCGGAGAAACTAAGCACTACAATACTGAGCCTGGGCTGAGCTGGCCGTCCTCCAACAACACACAAATTACCCCACCGACTCTCAACATGATGTTTTTAATGGAGGAGAGGAGCTCAGACTTCAAACAGCAGCTTTATGGTAAACTATTGGCAGGGATCTAAACTTCTCACATTGTGCAATCTGCTCTAGTAAAGCTGCCGTGTGCAGATCTCTTTCAAATGGATTAAATGCTCTCATCAAGTACTACATTTTTGGCCTTTACTCTTTACTCTAACTTCCATGTATATGATGCTCCAAATATGCTTCAAAAATGTAAAAAATAAATAAATAAATAAACACCATGAAAGTGATTTATATGTCTAAATTGTTTGGAAAAGTGGAAATGGGGTGACCTTTTTTTTTCCACAGAAAAAAAGAAAGTCATACAGGTTTGGAATGGCATAAATAAGAAAAGAAGAAGAAAAAAAAGCTTCAGGCTTGTATATCAGTAAACTCTCAGCTTAGTACTTCTGGAGCAGGGACATGGCAGTGTTGAGAGTGAGTGGATGAGGAAAGGAAACAGTAGATCCATATCTTCTCCAGGAATCTGGTGTAGTACCACCACTTCACTGCTAAGTGGACAACCACTTAAACACTCCTCTCCAGACACTCCAGACAGGTTCTTATCAGACCGCAGAAGCTAAAATGTTTGAGAGACATACACCTGCACTCCATGTGTTTTACATTGATTTACTGGTTGGCTCAGTGATGATTTGGACAGTTGTTGGGCAGATGCTGTTTTCCTCAAGAGACCCCTTCTTTTTAAATTTCCATTTATTCATGAAATAATGAGGTTTAAGTGCATTTAATTTTTTATGGTAATCACTTATATTCCAAAAAAGCTAGATTAAATCTAAGGTGCTTTCGCACTGGTAGTTCCTATAGAACTGTTTTAGACTCTACTCAGAAGTAGGAGCTAATTTAGTTCCTCCAAACGAAGTTCCTAGAACTAAATAGGTTCCTAGTTCCTGTGGTGTGAACACGGAAAAAAGCGAGAACTTCCGCCAATAGTTCTAGGAACTATAAAAACGTTCCTCCAATGCGAAAGCTGCTCTAGAATATTACTTGAGAACTGCTGCAACAAGATCAGTGAGTCATGAGTATTAATGTCCCTCAATTAATGATCCGGTCACAACGGCTCATACATATATTGCAGCAGAAACCTCAGCATTTCAGACTCTGGATCATCCATTTCCACAAAGACAGAAAACCATTTCTGAAAATGACCTGCACCGCATTTAAGGGTGTGAAGCTGTTTCATTTATTAAGAATTAGTCAGCTGAGCTGTTTATTGAATCTTTAGGGCGGTTTACTGCACATTTGTGACGAGAAATGAAGTGTGGCAATTTTCTACCTAATGACAACTCCAAAGACAAGACATAAACTTGGCTTTGATGACAAGAGAGTGACAAGCGACAAAAGACAGACATGCAGGGAGTGGCTGTCTCTCTGTGCTGTGACTTCACTGCTCTTAGCACAGGCTTAGAAGAAATAAAGTTTAAGCACAACTCTCTCTGCTTCATTACTCATACAAATATATGAGCCAATTTATTCATTTAATGTGTTAAACATTTGACAGCGTATCACTTCTACAGTGCCGGTGGGGGAAATATTGAGTAAATGGCATTGCGCTTTTTGCGAAATAACTTTAATGTAACCACCCATGGTGGGAATTTAAGAAAATGGACTTGAAAGGAGTTTTGACACAAAGGCAATACAATCAGTTCACAAGCTTTAAGAAGTGGAGAGAGACGCTGAGCCATATGTTAGAGAAAGACCTCCCAAGAGGAAGGAAATGTGACAGACATTATTGGCACGAGCAAAATGTTCTGATGAAAAAAGAAAGCACATGTTATGGAAACATATTTTCAGAAAATGTGTTTATTATAACATATTTTTGCCAATTTGAATATTTATTGTTATACAGGGGTCCCAAAACGTGTTTAGACATTTCAGAAACTCTTTAGAATGTATAAAACGGTTTGCATTATGTAAAAGAGTAAATATTGTGTTAAATAAATACATTTGATATTTTTAATCTTGAGTATCCAAAAATGGCCAGATACAACTGCATAGAGGCTTTTCTTTGAAGTGCCCTGCTTTAAGTTCAATGCATACTGAGAAAAAAAGACATTCTCAAGCCACATTGACTTTCATACCCAAGTTTTGTGTTGAATTTGTATGTGTGTGCATGCTCTTGTCACGAGACACGCTCTTCAGAGACTCGTCACCACTTTCACAAAACACACAGTGTGTTTTTCAACTGCTTCACCAATCTTCACCCTCTTATTCCCCAGACTTGGGCCCTTTAAGCTACTTTTATTGTTTATCTATGCTTTTGTATGTATGTACTGTTTGTATGTGCGTTTCCCCACACGTGTGTTCTCTTATCTCTTTTCTTCTGTTCCTCACAGCCTGTGATTGCCATCCTGTGGGGGCCGCGGGCAAAACCTGTAACCAAACCACAGGCCAATGCCCCTGTAAAGACGGTGTGACGGGTATCACATGCAACCGTTGTGCTAAAGGCTACCAGCAGAGCCGATCTCCCATTGCCCCCTGCATAAGTATGTGGATCACTCAATGTCAAGATCTCTATTTTTTTTTACCACTTCAATCCCCAATGAGCCATAATGCACTTACAAATGTTTTTATCCATGGAATGCGTTGACATATTGAGCTGAAACTGTTCATGAAAATCTGCATTTATGAACAATCACGGAGGAAGGAATTTGAAACCATGTCTTGTTAAGGTCATTCCACAAAATTTTCACCTGACATTCTTTACTTCATAGACCAAATCAGTAAAATAATGACATTCTTAAACTTGTTTAAAAGTATCTTCACTGCATGATAATGAATGATGCTAACTTATTAACCATCACTAGTGTTTGCATCTCAAATCAAACTGTTTAATTGGTGCTTTTGTCGATAAAACAATGCTTGGACACCAAACAAAGAATTTAGAGGGGGGGAAAAAAATAGCTTTGGAGAAATTTCTGGCAGGGGTTTAATGGAATAAATTCAACCTATAACTTTTTGGAATCTTATATCTTTGATTTTCCTGGGAAAATCACAAGCACTGATGTGTGAAACTTGGAAAGGTTCACACTCCGGTAATTGAACTGAAAATATTTAGTTTCTCTCATAATTGTGAAATAATCTGTTTTTATTTTAATAGCCCATATAAATTTAAGCAGTATCAAAATCCGTGCCAAGCTCAGTTTAACACGAGGAAGTCTTGGCTACAAATACTACTATGTCCTCTTATTCTGAAGACCATAAATCAATAGGGTTCAAATATTTATAACAAGCTTGTACTGTAATTTAATCTGGCATTAAACTCATTCCCATGTTCACCAAGCGGAGCCCAAGATGTGTAGTGCTGATATTGGAAGTAAGACCACCACAGAAAATGTGTATCATTGTACAGCGCACATCTTTCCAAAACGCCAACGGCAAAACTGACTTTCCTTGGTAGTTCTTTATTGAACTCAGTATGGTATGTGTGCTTTTGTCCAAAGCCTTATTGATTAAATACTGTTTTGAATTTTTAAGATTTGGCATGTCATTCAAAATGAGAAACATTACAGAGAGATATCATTAAGCCTTGTTTACTGGCCAAAGCACCATAAAAGCAACAAAAACATATTTTGGCTCTGTGCCATTTCTTAGGGTCACCGTTCAACAAGAGCATAAAAACAGTTTTGAACCCCACTAGATGATGAAGATCGTTCATGAATTTTTTTTTTTTTTTTTTTAAATCAGAAGACTTGATTCTTTCTTCCTTCAAATGGCTCTTTTTTGCATGCTTGTGCACCAGCTCCACATGAGCACTCTTTTATCAACTTCTTCATATTTCTCTTACAGTAGTATGCTTGAGCTGTTTCAGTCCTCCTCTTGTATTGTCCTCATGGCAGTAACTGCCTTTTCTTCTTGTATTTTTATGTTCCATTACAGCAAAAGGCTATTCTTATTTTTTTACCACTTTTATGAATTCAGTCACTTTGTTGCAAAGGTCTTTCGTCACGCATGGCTTTACTAAGTGTAAACTTCCCTCCATTCATGAAAAGGCCATGGAAGGAAGGATGAAAGAATCAAGTCTTGGACATGTACTGTATCTCACTGTTTATAACAGCAAGAGCAATTCCTTTGTGCAAATTTTATGCCCTTCTAGTATCATCAGAGTTTAAATGGGATCAAATAAAATAAAAAATAGGAATTGTCTTTTAAATCGAATATTTATTTTTATATCGATCTTAAATTACAATTGTTTCGTTTTAATATTATTACATTTTTTCTCATGCTTGCTTTATTTATTTGCTAACTGTGCTCTCTTTTTTGGAACAGAAATTCCCATTGCTCCACCAACAACCACTGCAAGCAGCACAGAGGAACCTTCAGGTTAGTTATGAGTATGAAAAGAATATTGTTTAAGTTAGAATAAATCTGATGTCAAGGGAGATCTTATTGAAAAATGCTAGTGGATTCACACTTTTGCTTGTAAACGTTCCTTTCGAATCATGTCTGGATAGGCCACTTGTAAGTGTCTGAAGACTGAACTTAGGGCCAGTTTTACTTACAGTTTGGGCCTGCGCAAACTGTCTTTTGGCGTTAAAATATTACTGTTAGGTTTACCAAAGACGCAAAGTGACGAATTAGCGCTGAAAAGGCTTGGACACAGTTATTTTTGCGATTGATCCTATTGAATATGCATTTAGGAGTTTCCCTTTCACTATCCGAACATATAGTTTGCTAAGCCATGTTATTATTTAATTTGCTTCAGGAAATAAAAGACAACTTCAAACCCTCAACTAGGAGGCACACAAATCCAGGTCTATCAAAACATCTTGCACTTCAACGCTAATTTGCGCTGCACTTGGTATATTGCGTTGGTCGATATGTAAATGAGATGTTGCATCTGTGTACTTTAATTTGCGCTTTGTTAGTAAATTACCCGCAGAAATTTCCACGCCCATCTGCGCTGTTTTAGAAGTGTGCTCTCGTGCTAATTTGCCCTGTTCAGTAAAACTGGTCCTAAATGTGGCCTTTTTTTTTTATTGATTTTAAGGTTTTTTTTCTCATTTTTGTACATAAAGTGGGATTTGATTCATCCTTAACCCATTATGAAAGAGGAACTGAAATTTTTAGGAGGATCTATTTTACAGTAACATCCCTTGACGTGTTCGTTCTTGCCGCAGATGTTTTATAAATATGTCTAAAAGTAAGCAGAACGTCAGACTTAACTTCCATGCCTGCCAAATGATTTCATTCAGCGTCAGACAGTAAAACACTGTCCACAAATATACAAACACTTCCCTAAAATTTCTTGCAATTACAGACTAAGTGTCTCCTGATCAGATGTTTAATTTCCCCAGTTTTCTTCCCTGAGCCATCAGCTTCTCTCTCTTTTTTTTTCCCAACATAGTATTTTCAACATAGACAGTGAACATGCTTTAGTTTGCCCGTATGGAAAGTTTTTGTTGAAGAAATATTCGTCATTCTCACGGACAGAGGAATTCTAGCGTGCAAAAAATCTTTGCAGCTGTTGGTTGATCGTCGCAGACCTCTAATGCTTTACTGACAGATAAGATTGACAGCAGAGCTGCTGGTATTCTCTCTCTCGTGGACCTCATTTCATCCTTCTCTGGGATATTTTCTCTCTCTCTACATTTCTTCCTCCTTTGTCCTAAAATACCGACTCACTCTTCTCTAGCCCATCTGAAACCAATTCTGTGTTTCATGACTGGTAGTTTGGCTCTTGCCAAATGTCAGAACTGCGCTGTGAAAACTGACTTTCTTTAATGGACTATCAATGATTTGAGATAGAGGGTGTTATGACCCATGCAAAATAAACAAATAGGCAAAGCGGAGGGAAAAGGTTAACCCATTTACCACAATGTGTTTCCATTTGTCATGGCCTAACCCCAAAGCATATGGCAGCACATGCGTAAAACTAAACGTGTGCTTGTCTTGGTATTTTAGTATTTTGTACTTATCTTAGTATTTTTGTAGAAAATAAAAAGCTAAAGCAGTGCCGAACATATACAAAAAAAAAAAAAAGAAAATAAAAAATTCTCTCTGTACTGTATAATTTGTTTATATTTTATATTAATATAAAAAATAATTATTTTTTGCATTTATTTCTAAGACTGGTACAATGCAAATATTACGTATTAATTGTTCAGCACCCGAAAGAGTGCTGAACAATTAAAAAAAAACTATTCGTTTATAAAAAATTCTAAAAATCTGTTTATAAAATATATTGATATAAAAATAATTATTTATTCATTTTTATTATGTATGTATATATTTATTTATTTATTTTTTTTCAAAACCATTTGTCACATTTTAGACATTTCTTTTCTATGTAAATACTAATATGATGCTGCTCTTAATTATTAAACGGCCATAAAATGTATGAATTACACCCTTTCCAATCATTTAATGGAAAACATTTGGCCAGTTAGATTTCAAAATCAGCATTTTTTAAAACTTAATTTATTTGCAAAAATGGCGTGACCTTTAATCCAGTCAATGGGGGCACCACTGATTTTGAGCCCTTAAAACGCTCGACCCATCTGGTTTTGAGAACAACCCTCCATGGAAAGTGCAGCATTCCAAATCAAGCTGATGGAGAGGTGGAGCACAGGACAGACATATTTGAGTGCCCCCATCAAAATGGACGCTCCAGACCACCCACACATCAAGCTATGGGACCGCATACATTATACCTTCACTCCAGGCCCAAAGCTCACCTCAGGATAGCGCAATGCGGCAGAAAAATATGACCTCATTCAATAGATGATTGCAAACAGATGTTCTTATCAGGGCACCTCCACCCTTCTCTGTAGCAGTTGCCCACGCAGAGAAAGACTGCGATTGAGAGAGAACCTGTACGTTCTTGTACAGAAGGGTGGGGCAGGCAGCTGTGGAGCAGGTGTCTGTGAGAATCAAATAGGGGAACGGCAGGAGGACAGAGGAAAAGTCGAGAGAGGAGAGGAGAAGAAGGATATTAATATGTCTTCGGCACTGCCACATGTAGAGGAGGAATGCATTGCGAATACCTCCGATTGCTCAGCTCAGACAAAACACATATTGTGTGGCGAGGTCATGCATGGTGTGAGTCACCACTCCCAAGACCCCTGCATAATCCCTCAGACACACACTCATCTATGACTGACAGAGATGTCTCTACAAACCTGCATTAGGGGATCAGCGCCTGTTGTTTTTACAGGCATCATGGATTTGCAGATGCTTAGTAGTAAATAATGGTATTATTTTACAGAACCAGTTAAAAGAATATGTCAGTATTTATTCAACCTCATGTTGTTTCAAATGCATAATTATCTGGCAACACTTTAGTGTAGGGACCGATTCTCACTAATAACTAATTGCTTATTAGCATGCATAATATTAACATATTAGCTGTTTATAAAGCACATGTTCTGCATGACCATATTCTATATCCCTAATACCTAACCTTAACAACTACCTCACTAACTATTAATAAGCAGCAAATTAGGAGTTTCTTGAGGCAAAAATAGTAGTTAATGGTTTGTTAATAGTAATAGTAATAGAATTGGACCTTAAAATAAAGTGTGAATAATTACCATTTTTCTTTGCGAGGAAAAAAAAGGTTTGAAGACTATCATGGCTGCTCTTTTTTATATAATGAATGTGATTGGGAACTGGAACTGTCTAACTCCAAAATGACAAAAAGCACTATAAACTATCAAAAAAATTTTTTTTTTTTTTTAAATGTTATTACTGTATTTGCTTTATAATATATTGGTTTGTAAAACTGGCTTTTCAGTGAATACCATCTTTAATTTCCATCTGTTCCTCATGCAAAACTATTGCATAACTTGAGAAGACATGGAATATAGAGTAATATGGACTACTTTTATAATACTTTCATGGCACTTTTTGTCATTTTGGAGCTTGAGAGCTCCAGTTCCTATTTTAAGTGGACAGGATATTCTTCCGAAATATACTTCTTTGTATTCCACAGAACTCTGTAAGAACAATTTTTTAAAATATACTACACTTTTTCCATGCACATCAGTCTGCGCCCTTTAGCACGGTTACTTATTGGTCTTTCGTACGTTACAGTATCTACCCCTGAAGGTTATATTAGTTAACTTTGAGACAGTAGTTTTACCCAATGTGATCACAAACGGCCCCTAACCATGCCTGTCATAGAGTGACACAAGGGTGAGTAAATAATGACAGAATTTTCATTTTTGGGTGAACTATCCCTTTAACACTTTCACCCTTGTAAGGCCAAATGGTCCCAAAGAATTCAACGAGGCTCCTTGAGATTATAAAAGGAATGAACAAAAAAGGGGAGTGAGAGATAGAGGGAGGGAAAGTGAGAATTAGAGAGAGAGACAGAAAGAGAGTGAATAGTGTTGAATTAGTGTCTCATCATGAATGCAAAGCTCTCATCTGATTTAAAGCTGGCCTCTCCTCTCTCCCATTTCGAGTGTTGGCGATGGTCCCCACACATCTCTGGGCTTCATTTACAGTAATGAAGTTGATTTCTACCCATTCTCTCCCCATTAGAGTGATGCTACCGTGACCAAAACAAACTCTGAATCAAAACTGCACGCGCTGTCTGGTCTGTTTCTTTAAACCATTGTCGGAGTTCGGGAGACAGCTATTTTTCTCCCAAAGTCCTGAATGGAATGAAAGAAGGACAGAAAACGAGAAAGATATTTTGAGAGGTTGAGAGGGAAGGAGGAAAAAAAGCTGTTCCCTTTGGAATAGACCCAGCTTGCCCATTGAGTCCCTGCCCCAGTGGGAGCTTGGGGCTCTGGCTATAATCTAATTACATGCTTTATTTGCAGCAATTTGTTTCTCAATCAGTCTCATTCCGCACAGAGAAAGCCTTCCCCCTGTGCGCTCATTCACACCTCATTGTTACAGTTCCCAGATCTGCGATGCGCCCATGAATAGGATTGTCCGTTCCATCGGAGGTCCGACTGGAAACAGACCTCAGGTCAGCTTTAGGCTCTTTTTGCTAACAACAGAGTACAGTGTCTGGCCGTCTTCAAGCGCTAAAAGACCCAGCAGGTCAGATTGTCAGTGTTAGATGTCAGGGCTTTTCAGAAGTGCTGAGTGACGCTGAATGGCACAGACTCATTAGGCGAAAAGTTATTCTCCGTCGAATCTCCAGACCAACAACTTCCCTCGACATCTAGCGACGGAGAGAATTCGTCCACAAATGTTTCCCCGCAGGGGTCCCCACAGTCAGCGTGTAACTGGTGCCCTCCACTCATTCTTCAGTGTCAAACAAGCCTCACATTCAAACTTACACGCAGCTTTCTTTTTACTCACTGGCACCACTAACAGCGCCACTAGACTTGGTGCCAAAATCTCTCGTACACAGCTTTCGCTCGAAAAGACGGCAGGAAAAACATCCATTAAGGCGACACCGGCCTCTGTGGGAGCATCATGACGGGACGGCCAGCTAACCCTACTTCCCCTAACTCAAGAGGGGGCACAATGAGTACATTTGTCCTTGCTGCGGGGGACGAGATGTTTAAATAGGAATCTCAGGGTGCTCATCACCTCCTTAAAGGAGAGCTAATGAGAAATGATGGCTTTCAAAGGGAAGTATCGTGATGGCATTAAATAGGGTTATAGGAAAACAAAGCAGTTGCTCTACAGTCTTCATTTAAATGGAAATGAAGCTGCCACACTATGGACTCTCAATTTCATTTCGGTTACAGGTTCTCTGCCATTTCCAATCTACAGTGTGCACGCTTTGACTCGCCCAACCCCACCTCGGAGTCCCTCGCGAAACCACTTCGGCGCGACTACTTTCACGGGCATTTTTTTCTGATTCCTTCGTTCCCCGGGCAACCTCATTCACACAGAGAGAATAGCGAGTCCAAAAGAAAGTAAAAGGCAGGCATGGAGCGAGGGTCGGCCGAAACAATGAAGTTTGTTCATATGCAGGCGAGTGAAAGGTTTTTCTCTCCCCCTCCTCCGTCTTCTCATTCCATCCATCCACTAAAAGAAGGCCATGACAATGTGTGGGGCGTAACGAGAACGGCAAGAGAAATCTTCTCTTATTTAAACATCTGCATGCTCCAAAGAGGTGTTTTTTAATGAATTAATCGAGTCCGTGTCGTAGTACAGCAACTGAGGCGCAACTCGCTTTCAGTTTAGTTATTTATCTTGACGTGCTAAAAAAAAAAAAAAAGTACCTCAATCTGAACCAAATCTCTTGGCTGAAACGCCACGTTTCTTCTTTATTTTTACACACAACAAGCTTTTTAAACACTTTATGCGCTGCTAATTTCCCCCCTGACCTCCCTTTGTGCTCGGACAACCCTTGCTCCCCCTTCACCGCCACCTCCCTGAGTGCCGAACCAATAAATGCCAAAGGTTGAAATGGTCTTCAGGGGTTGCGGTGGGGGAGGGCGGCATTAGGACAGACGTACGGGGTGGGTTGACAGGACCGGGAGGGAGGAGTCGTGATTCAAAAAGCCCTAATCAGGCCCATCATGGCACTGACAGTGGAGACAAGGGTGAGAAATTAGCATGGAGCTGAAAAAAAAAAAAATCGCTGGGTGGCACAATACGCTTGGACTTAGAGGGCTCCCATCAGAGCAGGGGAGGGTCCAGACATCCAGAGAGCAGAACGAGAGGGACCTTTTGTCTCCTGCTTTTCTAAGGAGCAAAAGACACTTCGCTGAATGCCTCACAAGCCCTATTACAGCCTCACAATTAAACTGGGCAGATGGGTGTCACAACAGGCCAGGGCTGGCTTTAGGATAGATGTGTAGTTTGCAGAAGGGTCTCTTTTATTGACGACGTTGCCTCTTTTACATTCTTTAATTGTGGTTTTTTGCCCTTCCTTTTCTTCTTTTAACCTCCAACTTTAGACTGTGAATCCTACTGCAAGGCTTCCAAAGGCAAGCTGAAGATCAATATGAAGAAGTACTGCAAGAAAGATTACGGTGAGTGAGAAAAGTGCACACAACACCGTACCGCACTCCCACATTTACGCAGGTGGTTTGCCCTCGACAACATCTTTATTCTTCATCCAAAGCTGAATTCCCTCGAGCCCCCTCAGTGTTGGTATATTGTAGTGATGGCTTACTTAGGGCTTTCAAGAAGAAAGTCAAAGGATCAAACAGGAGGAAAGGCCATCAGTGAAGGGTTTAGGGGAGGCTGCGTTGACGGACAGCCCAGCAGGTATTTGAGCCCAAAGCGGATCAAGCCATGGCAGTGTGACGGGCAGAAGGGACCGAAGTGCTCACAGATATCCTCATTAAGGGAAGAGCATGTCCCTGTCCTGCATTCCTGGGGGCAGCAGGCCCTCTCTTGTCCATGAAAAGGAGCAGATGTGCAGCCCCTCTCCTACAGAGGTGGGGCCGTTTCATCAGTCAAGCGAAACCCCGTGGAACTTAAAGAGCTTAGCAGATTTAATAACAGCCAGAGCATTTTAACAGCTCTTTTGATTCATTTCAGTCAGCACAGGTCATTTATTGATGGTGAAAAAATGATATATAGCTAGAATTGTAATATTTCTGAACATTAATAAAATGTAGACTCTAACACAAAAACATTTTGCCTTAAACTTTGACATCGTTATTATATGGGTCAATGACAATCAATAATGTGCACAATTTGACAAGAAAAATATTATTTGTATTAATGATGGTTTCACAAGGTTTTAAATTTGTTTATATCATTTTCAAGGTTTAAATGTCATGGCTACATTAATATAATTATCATGTACATTTAGCACATATTTTCCTCACAAATGCGAGTGTACATATATTAATTGTGAATATATTTTTCATGGTGATTTTTAAAAAAATATCAAATATTGTGGATTATTTATTTATAAATATAATGTTTTGGGGATATTGTACCACATGACACTTTACAAACTGAACTAACCTTACCTTGTCATTTAAAAAAAAAAATCTGATATTTTTCTGTATAGTTCTCTGTTTTTCAAGCATAAATATACATTGAAGTATTTTTATTTTTTTTTCTCAAAAATATAAAAGAACTTCATATCATTCTGATATCCAGAAAGCTTTATGCTCCCCAAAATATCAAAATTAATATTAATTCTGAAATTAAAACAATGCTCATCATATACATGTAAGAAGAGGTTTATTCTAATTACTGTATGCATGAATGCCATTACTTAATGAATTTTTAAAATAAATTAATAGATCCAGCCATTAAAAAAAATGAGCGTTGTCATTGACCCATATGTATATATTTATAGTTTAATTGAGCTGGATACCATTAAACTACACAAAGTGCTTTTACTGTATAATTAATGGACAGGCTGTAAAGATGGTACAGTATGTGATAAATGTAACAATTATTGAAACAACTTTTTTCCCAAATGCAGTTTGATTGAGATGAACTGGAATGCACAATGAAAAAACATGATTTCTGAGAATTGTTAAAAACTTAAAGTTATCTGTTTTATATATATACATATATACTTTATATAACTACAGTAAGCATTTATGCTGAGGAGACCTCTCAAAAATCAGTTACATTGAGAGTGAACATAGGGGATCCCTGCAGTGTAGAGAGGAGGTCTGGCTGCATCTTATGTGATGAATACTCAATGCCATCACCTCCTGCAGACCGGCTTTGCATGTTCTCCTTTCTACACTGCCATTACTCATTTAATACTCATTTAAGAATTTATCCAGATAATATGGTCCCCCGCTGCATTCAGTTTACAGTTGTCCTCAGTTAAGGAGAGCTGGCCAGCTCCCTCTTTACAGAAAAGTGAACAATCTAGGATAAACTCCCACATTCTGAGCATTAAACCTAATCCACTTTCCTTCTGCCTTCTTGAGCATCAGGGGGGCTTTATGCTACAGCAGCATGGGGGGAAACGGCTGGAAATGGTATTGAACTTGAAGATAGAGTCATCTAAAAGACTTATAGGGGTATCGGGCCCTTTGTGGCATGATATTTACAGCTTTATGCCTCACATTACCCATAAAACACCACAGGAATCCTGACCACAGCTGGGTCTCTATAGGCTGTGACATGTTGCAATCACTAGATAAATGACTTCCACCTTTCCAAATGGTGACACTGACATACAGTTAAAGGTTTATTCAATTTCACTGGTGATGATTTTTTGGCGAAAGTAAAGGAATACATATATATATATTTTTTAAATCTGTCATCATTTATAGTACTCACCCTTGTTTTATTTCATCAATATTATTTTATTCTTTTGTAGAACACAAAACATGACTTTCTGAAAAATATCCTGGCAAGTTAATAAGGCTTAAACTTAAAAATGACAAAAAAAAAAAAAACAGCTTTCGTACGGCATCAGAATATTTGGAATATTATTAGCAAATCATATGAACCACTTTCATTCACTGATTTACTTCCAATTATATGTAATTATATGAGAACCGCAAGAACATTCTTAAAAAAATTCACCTTCTGTGTTCCACAGAAGAAACAAAATGGCACAGTTTTGAAACAACTTGAGGGTAAGAATAATGACAGAATTTCCTTCTTTCTATTGTCTTTTTCCCGCCTACAATCAGCTCCTTTAAACAACTACCATTGATTTTAATGCTTAAACATTTTAAGGAATTTACAGTTGAAATTAAATGCCATTAAAATAAACACGGAAATGTTGCAATTTAATTTAATCAAAACATATCTGAAGCAAAATGTAAAACAGCATATTTATAATGGTAATAAAGAAAACTTGTGAAAAACGTGAATTCTTTCAAGCAGAATGTTTGTAACCTGGGGTTAAATGTTGTATATAAGAGGAAAAAAAACAACAACTTAATATAGGTCCAGTGATGTGCCTTAGAAATATTGATTAAAGTATGTAAATAAAGTAAATAGACAGATACATAGATCACCAACCATTAGCCTGCATGACACAGCCTCAGTCTTTAGCCAAGTGCAAAGCATTACGCAGACGAAATTAAATCTGCCTGTTTTGCTGGTCCTTTTTTTCAAAGTCACCTTACAAAGCACCTTGAAGGCTATTAATAATGAAAGGGGAACAGCATGAGTCTACAGGCGGTTTAAGCAGATTTTGAGGATTCACACTTGCAAGGAATCTCAAACTGTGACGGGGTTTGAGTTACATGCTTTATTTGAAAGCACTTTAAACTGAAGGTTGACCTGCATTGCTGAGGCAACTGAGACGATACAAACGACTTAGAATCCGATCAGAATTAGAGCCAGACTCTGAATCCACGGCTGAACTATCATTTCAATTGTGGCTGTAAATTTAGGCACACGGGAGCAGTGTATTGCAGCATTTTTTTTATGGCGCAGTGTGTGTACATTTATTTATTCAACAGAGATTTTAGAATAAAATTTATGTATGCACTGGGATCCAAAAGTCTAAGACCACACACAAAATCTGTAATTTAAATTTAATTTAAACCTGGAAATGAACAGGGAAAAAAAAAAAAAAAAAAAAAAAGATTCAAAATGAAGAAATAATTTAGCCTTTTAGATCTAGGCCACAAATCAAAACCAAATGTGACCCTGGACCACAAAACCATCGTCATAAGGGTCAATTTTTTGAAATTGAGATTTATACATCATCTGAAAGCTGAATAAACAAGGATAGGACAATATTTGGCTGAGATACTACTATTTGAATATCTGGAATCCAAAATATTGATAAAATTGCCTTGGAAGTTGTCCAAACGAAGTTCTTAGCAATGCATATTACTAATGAAAAATTAAGTTTTTATATATTTACGGTAGGAAATTTACAAAATATCTTCATGAAACATGATTTTTTACTTAATATCCTAATGATTTTTGGCAAAAAAAAAGAAAAATCAAAAATTTTGACCCATACAATGTATTACTGGCTATAGCTACAAATATACCCGTGCTACTTATGACTCGTTTTGTGGTCCACGGTCACAAAGAAATTCTGAAATTAATTAACTTTTCACTTTTCACTTAAATTATGCAAATAGAATTGATAATGGAAACAATTGTACTAAATTAGAAATATGCAAAATGGAAACATTTACACTAGTTTTCTGAGACTTCCAGGCCACACTGTGAACATAAATGAACATAATGTTTTAACATTTTTTCTTCAATTCAAATTCTTTTAAAAAGTACAAAAAAAAATTTCCATGAAATTTGTCTAAAGTAGTTTTAAATGTTAACGTTTGTAAAGTTTTAAATATTTTTTTTTGAAAAGAACTGCTAAGAAACTGCTTAAAATACTGTGCAATGTCACCCATCTGTATTAATACTGCATAAGTAGCTAATTTTGTTTTCTATTTTCTGTTATTCTACCAGCTGTTCAGGTCCACATCCTAAAGGCAGACAAAGCCGGCGAGTGGTGGAAGTTCACCGTCAACATCATCTCCGTCTACAAACAGGGTGAAAGCCGAATCCGCAGGGGGGATCAGTTTTTGTGGGTCAGAGCAAAGGACGTGGCCTGCAAGTGCCCAAAGATCAAGCCCGGCAAAAAGTACCTGCTGCTGGGCAATGACGAGGATTCCCCGGGACAAAGCGGAGTGGTGGCAGACAAGGGCAGTCTGGTCATTCAATGGAGGGACACTTGGGCTCGAAGACTCCGGAAGTTTCAACAGCGGGAGAAGAAAGGAAAATGCAAGAAAGCATAGTGAGGGGAAAAGAAAAGAGGTGGCTATTAAGAGCTGGACAGAGAAACAACAGACGAGTGGTGGATGAAAAGATCATAAGGGAAAGGAAGAGAAGAAAAAAAAAGAGGGACTAAACATCGCTGCTTTGAATAAAGGCATGTATAGAATATTAACTTTTTTTTTTTTTTTTTTTTTTTTAATAGGAACATGTGTGAAGGAGTTCACGATGCAGTTTTCATTTCTTATTTGTTTCCTTCAAGATTTGCCAATTTTGCACCTGTGTTCAGCATAAAGAAAGGTATTTTATGTTAAATGGCTTTCAGATCCATTTTGGACCGTTTCAGTCTGGTTGAGAATCAGATTAAGCCATATTTAATATTCTAAAACAACCTGGGGATTGAGGATACATTAAAACTCTGAGAACATTTTTTTAATAGTACTTCAGCATGCCTCTTCATTACAAAAATAAAACAACTTCATTAATGAGTTTTGCGTTTAAAAATTGATATGCGCTAACTTATGCATAATACATAATGGCATCTGAGATGCCAACATTTCAGAGATTTCAAAATTTGGTTTTCAGGAGAATTTTTTTTTTATATGACAGATATCAAAACTAATTTTCTCCTTTTCAGCCAATTTAAAATATTCATTTTTCAAGTTTTTTAAAAAGTATGACTTTGTAACAACCTCCATGAAAATCACACAGTTTGTGCATATTAGTTTTACAATTACTGTTGCAATTTTCGTTGAGCAGGTTTTTCATTGAATACAGATGCAAACAAAATGAAACGGACAGCATAGAAAAGCTCTTGTACAGTGTAACATGTATATTTCAAATAACACTACTATTCTTTGAAGACTGGTGCTGCTGGTTTTTACCCAGACCACTACAGACTCTAAAACTGTCCCAGCAAATGCACAACAAAAGCAAATCAAGGTTTCTGTTCAATGTACATGTTTCTGATTCCCTTTTTATTGTCGGTGGCCCAGAGTTCGCTAATTCAAAGATTAAAAAAAAAAAAAAAATCTAACAATTGCTGAAAAGAAGCTTTGTACATTTTTAAAGTAGTGCCCATTCTTTTTTTCTGTTTAAGCCATGTGTTGTGAATCATGCCACAACGTCTTTACAACAAATCTGTACACATAAGTGTTGAAAACTGATTTAGGATCTATAAAAATGTAATAGCATGCTTGTACAAATCCTAAAATTATTAGCATGCGTTTACAATTATTTTTGAACTTGGAATAAAACCACCATGTATATTTTTGTATAAGACATGATGATTGAGGTAGATGACTCTAAATACAAACAGCATTTCTTGCTCCATTTGATGCTCTGATTCAACTGTTTATAGTCCAGACATGGATGATGACGTCCTTTTGTTAAAACGAGTCCACTGTATAAACGGCTTTTTCGTAAGTCCTGGAAGTGTTGGTAGAACGGTGTGTATAATTAGTATTTTTCCTTGTGTGTAAAACAGTATTTAGAAGTGTACGAATTACCTTTAACTAGTATTCATTAACTAGTATTTAGTTTTGTAAAGCAACGGCATCTCTTTTTAAACATTTCCATGTCCATTTAGCATCTGTGAATGTAGGAATGCATGTACAGTAATGTTTCACTACAATAGAGAATTCTCTTCACTGTGAGAAACGCTGCTCATACACACACACACACACATTTATTTTGTTACTAATGAGACGGACGTTCTCTAAAGTACAGCTTTTCCACTGATCTTGAGGGTCATTTAACATTTGCTTGTGTGGTCAGTCCTTCACAGATCATTAAGAAAATAAACTGATAATTTCAGCATCAAATACCAAAAAAAGAAAAGAAAGAAAAAAAAAAAGTCAGATTTGATGAACGGTTTACGTGTGCAGTAATTATCATCTTTACTCAATGATTATTTTTTGTAAATGTACACAATGTATGACATACAGATATTTATACATATGCTGTATTTACCGGTTACAAACAATATTCGTAACAGCACATGTAAATGTATTTTGTTTGGCACTCAGTATCTTAGTGCACACTCATTTTTATTTTAAGTATTCCAATGATGTAAATTTATGTTCAGTTTTTACTTTTTGCAGCAGTGGAAAGATGGCTCCTGTATTTGACATTACCAGCAGACCTTACATACATTGCTTCTTGTTCATATTATGAATTGTAAATTTAGCTGTGGCAAATACAAGACGTCTGCAATATTGTTTTACAGTGCATACTAATATATTATGGTTATTATAAGAAAATATTTAATGACACAAGACATTGTGGATTTTTTTTTTTTATGTCTTTCTTTTTAATTGTTTTTTTTTTTGTTTTTTTTTTACAGTTTGTGGTTGTTTAGATGGTTGTGATTAAAATCCAGAGGGGAAGATAACTACTGAACACCAACCTGGTAGAACTACATTCAGCATTCATTTGGAATAAAATCTCAAAACGTTACTACTGTGCCTTTTCATTTTTTCCCCCTTTAAATAAAGATTTATTTCAAGATTTTAGCAAATATGTGACCTAAAGTGACAAATGATCAGCACTAACAAAACAGACCAAGCTAACCAACTACATTTATTGGAATTTCTAACCGTCACATTTTCAGGCTTAAAAACAATTTACAGAAGAGTGTTAACGACAAAATCAAGTATTTAATTTTTTCTTACTTACAAAATAGAAGTTTCGTGGATAATGAAAGAGAAGTTAAGAGATAATACATTTTAATTAAACTGTATATACATATATTTTGTATTGCTTTGTGACTCAGACCTTGTTTACAAGATGGATACGGATCATTTTCTTCACTGCCAAACAAAGAATTTAAATAGGTTTTCCCCCCTTGGAGCATCTCGAGCTCATGGTTATTTTCATAATACTATTCAAAGCTCTTTTCTATTTTTCTTTCCATTCCGAATCCTACTTTGATCATTATCTGAGGAGCTAAGAATTTTAGTTCTTCGTAGTGGTCCGTTCCTTGGCTTTATCCCAGTCATGTGTTCCATTACTTTCATAAATGTAAAAGGGGACAGGAGAGGGTTTTATACAGTAGATGTGTGTTTACATAAACAGCATCTTTCGTTCACCTCAAAGACGGTTTTAATAATAGTCTCCGCAGTCCGTACATACGCCGTCTTCTCTTCAGAAACTTGCTCTTCATTAAGTCTGCCAAACAGCCACGACAATGATGGCGATGAGGAGAAGAACAATCACCACCATCATTCCTGATTGAAAAACACAGACAAAACATTTGAATGAACGAACAACTTCACGCTTTTTGAGTAAAGATAAATAGTTGTGTGTGTGTGTGTGCACATTGATATTCATCATTTGCCATGCAAGAACACATGACTGATCTTTAGCACATGTGCATCCCCTAACAGCCGCACCGCAGAAACTTCATAAATCTGTTGTTTATATTCGGTGACTATGATCTGTTTCTCAGAGAAACTTAATGTAATCTACATTTTTGACTTCCTGAAACACTTCAAAAATGCCTATGTATAATCGAAATGGTTTATTCCTTTTATTCCATTCATTATTTGCATTTTTCAATGATCACTCATTAAAATAAACACAGTAATGACTCCTAGATGGGGCTCTTAGCCCTGTGTTTAATTCAAACTCAAGATCAACACTAACTGATGGTGAGAATGACAAACAAAATGTGGTGAAACTTTCAGCGATGCATCTGCCTTTCATTAATCCTTTCGATTTTCTTCAAATTTCTCATATACTCCGTGTCGCTAGAGGAATTCCATAGAAGGTGTCGGAGAGGATGTCTCATCTCCTGTGAGTCACTGACATCAACCAGAACATTCTTACATGTGTTATAGATCGGCTTTTACAAAGCTGATAGTTCCGACTCTAAAATGAGACACGTTTGAAGTTGTGAAATGCTAATAAAACCACAACTATGAACTATGAACTGTGACTGAACATTACACATTATCCCACTTAGTTTTGTTTATAAAGCCTACAGTTATATAGCTAGGCTTGTAACAAAAGTTTAATTATACAGTGTATTGAATATGGGTGTGTTTTATTAGTGCTTTAATAAAATGTTATACTTTTTGTTAAGTGCTGCTTTTCATTACAACACATCTAACTGTCATATTTTAAATCTAATGCAAATCTGAAAAAACTATTTTCGCATCAACGTTAAAATATTTATTGCATCTTAACATTTTCGAATCCTCAACTATCGGATAACACAAATTAGGTACGTTTATGAATTAAAATTTTTAATATAAATATAAATATAATATACAGTACACCTCAGACTGTGATTTAAAAATGTTTAAATTAATTACATTTCTGATCTAGAAATAAAAAAATTAAAATAAACTCTTTTTCTAAAATGTTAGGCATCACAGATATATTACAGAAAAACTGTATATAAATGCCAAATTGACTCATTTTGTTAATGTGAAAAGTCCTGATTTTAACATATAACATTTTATAATAAAAAATGAATTTAGAATTTGTTATAAAATGTCAAATAAAATCTGGGAATTTTCTTAAGTGAATAATGAGACACAATAAAAAACACTTACAGCTGCTGTAATAAAATGTATCCATTAAACTAGAATGACATTCCTCTACTTTCAGATCACCCATATATATTTTTTCAATACACACATTTTATGCTTGTCTCAAGCGTGCCTTACTTCAGTGCTTCTTTTGTTTGTGCAAACTCTCTAACATAGCAGACGCGCCATCATCTGTCACGTCTTTTCAAAACATGCTTATCTCGGCTAATCAGACAGGATTTTTGACATATGTGCTGCTCGTCATGGACACTGGCTGGTACTGTATTTGCAGTCTGATTCAGTACTTTAGTTTACATTTCTCTCATAGTTTGGCTCGGTGGCTGTGTGTTCCCACTGGAGATCACAGCGCCAGCTGGCCTGCTCTGAGGCACAGGGCAAAAGGAAGCTGTGCTGAACTAACTTACGCTGGTATTACAAAAAAACGAGCTACCAAAGCCTGCTGCG
The DNA here is from genome assembly GCA_004124795.1 of Poropuntius huangchuchieni. Classification (NCBI taxonomy): domain Eukaryota; kingdom Metazoa; phylum Chordata; class Actinopteri; order Cypriniformes; family Cyprinidae; genus Poropuntius; species Poropuntius huangchuchieni. The sequence goes on along the minus strand of SCHK01405744.1, from coordinate 13,950 downwards.
GGCAGGGTGCGAGTTAGGAAATAATTTTGACTGTGACAAGCAGCAATGTCAGATTTTTAAAGAACAGACCCCTATCCCGCTGGACAATTCCACATTTATTTAAAAGAAAATTGGCAAGAGAAGTGAAATATCAAACACCAAAAGAGGTCTTTCAATCTCCACTGATCTGGTAAACCCATAGAAAGACATTTTATAAGATGAAGGGAAAAAGTTTTACTCTCCAAGTGAACATGATGTTTTCTGTATTAAATGTCAAATGGTGAAATGTCATTCAGATTTAAATCAGCCTAAAGAACGTTTTGTAAAACAAACCATCATTCACACTGTCAGACGTCTATGCTTTAAAGTGAGCTTCACACCCAGGCTTGTCTATTTGCTCCTCTTTTTCACCTCTGCGAAACTGTCACAGTTCTATAAGTAATCAAATAAGCTCTGTAACCCAATAACGCTGCCCCAATGACAACAATAATATTTGCTAGACAAATAGATTAGTGTGTACAGAGGGCAGAAGACCTGTGTGGCCACCCAGGGGGCAGAACAAAGGACACAAATTCTTCCCAATTGTCCTTTATTTATTTAAAATCAAAGCTGGGGAGAAAGAGAGACCTGTGAGGATCTAAACTTCAACTTGTCATATTCAGGGGCTTGAAGACTCAAAACATAAGCCTCAACTTCATTTCAGACCAGATAATTTTCCTCTGCCTGTCAATGTTGTTCCTAACAGCCCTTTTGTTTCCTTTTCATCTTTCCAAAGAGGACAGTTGTAAAGTATTTGGCTGCAGAATGTAAACAAATTAAAAACTAATTACGCGAATGAAATAACATCAGACTTCATTACAATATGATGACACATTTGGCATTTGAATGCAGTACTAAAGGCCATTTCTGACGTAAAGATGAAGTCATATGGTCTATATCTATACGCTAACATTCAAATGTTTAGGGTCAGAAAGATTTTTGACAGTAAAGGCCATTTATAGATTATATATACACACACCAAAACCCATGAGGCCAGCTGGATGAATAAACTAAAGTAATCTCAAATAGAAAACAGATTATTTGTAAAATTAGTAGACACTTACAGATACAACAACTGATAGGTCTATATGTAAAACATCCTCTTTTAGAACATACAGCATAATGTGAACACCCATATAGTCCGAAAACAAGACAAATACAGGAGAGAGATACTTTATAAACATTGTATGCCCAGAGGAGAGAATGATAAGACAGCTTTAAAAGTGTTGTGGCATGTTATTTTTCAACATTTTCTTTCCACAAGACAAAGACAAGTGTCAAACAAAGTTGGGAAACGTGAGGAGTGAAGTGAGTCAGGGAACACAAGTTGAAAGAATAGACCAAAAAAAAAAAAAAAAAGTGGGGTACGGACGACAAGGCATTGAGGAATTTTTCCATTCATCAACCCCTCCTTCACCCCCCCTCACTGAATACATGAATATGGTTAGGTGTTAAAAGCAGACGTGGGACGAGAAGACGAGGGGTAGAGAAATAAAGGAGCCAGAAAGAGAATCAATGCAAAACTCTGCAGCTCTGGCCTCTAGCTCTGGGATCTGCAAACAAACTTGAGTCTGTAGAGTCCTTTGGACAAACAAATGGAATTATGCGTGACATTAGAGGAGCAGGACCAAGTGCGGCAATGCATTTATTTCCCAGGAAAATTCAAGATGGATCTTTAAAAGACAATTAGAAGTGATGTTGTAAAAACGGTTTTATTATACACAGCCTTCACACATGCTCATGACCGTAATAAAACTTAATGAATGATCAATTCCACATTTTCTGCAAAGAGCTATTTTAAATAATATCTTGATATGACTGGAGATAGGGAAAGGTCCTGGAAATAAAAGTTCTACTCTCTACCTTCAACAGCAATGACAAAAGACAATTATCCCATGTTCGACATTTGTCAAGTGTATAACCAGTGGCACCAAAACTGTTTGTAGTGAGAGTAAAGCGGTTGAACATCTCTCATCCCCCAAAGACACCAGCATTAGAGGGTTAGCTCACCCAAAATTGAGCATATGCCAACCTTTACTCACCATTATGTTGTTTTAGACCCTTATGAGATACTCTCTTCCATGGAGCAAACCAGGAGATGAAATATGACTTTCTTTCTTCTGTGAAAGAATGAGATCTTCAGCAGAATATTTAAGTTGCTCTTTGAATGCTATGCAATATACACTATTAAAAATAAAGGTGCTTAAAAGGTTTTTCACAGCGAGAAGAACCATTTTTGATTCCACAAAGAACCATTCAGTCAAAGGTTCTTTAAAGAAGCATCTCTTTCCTACATTTTTATAATCTGAAGAACCTTCTTTCGCCTTTTTCTTTTTCACCTTTTGTGGAAAGGTTTGTTAAAAGTTCTTTATAGAATCATTTAGACAAAAAAAGGTTCTTCTATGGCATCGTGAACCACCTGAAGCATGAAGCATATATATATATATAAAAAATATTGTAAACAGGAGCTGTCTTTGAAGCCATTTGATAGCTTTGTGTGAGGATCGGACTAAAAGTAAAGTTAAGTTATTCAAAGAATATTTGACAGATAAAATCCTATTTTTATATTCACTCATATATGTCAAGTCCAAATGCTCCATGTTTGACAACTCCTGGTCACGGTTCACTTTCACAGCACAGAAAAGAGCATCTTAGATATTCTGCTTAAACACAAACATGAGGGTGAGTAAATAATCAAAAGGATTTTTGGGGGGAGTATTCCTTTAATGAAGAGCTTAATGAAGACAGATATTTTGTGTCTGCTGCTCAAGTATGCAGACATGCTTGAACATTTACCACATGTGAAATGATTTAAGCGGTCCAGACATGGTTGGCGTGCACAAAACTTGAGAAATCTGAGAGGCTGCAGTCATTGATCACATCACAGAAAATGCAATTAAAGCAATAGTTCACCCATGAATGAAATTTCTGTCATCATTTCCTCGACCTCAATGTCGTGTGAGAAAATTTAAACACTGTACTGGCTTTAAAGCTTTGAAAAGAAATAAATGCTATATAATAACTCCTACTATGTGGAAGACTATATTATGTTTATATACGTCTGTATATTAAGTCTCCTAAAGTCATAGGCTTTTCACACTTGAACGTGTCAACCCTGGTTCATTTTAAACCCAGGGTAAACAGAATCCTGGGTTATCTTGCTATACACTGCTCATAATTTACCCGGAGTTAACAAATAATCTGGAACATTCATAAAATGATTCCTAAACCCTGTCTTAACCTTCTTATTTGCATATTTGCTGTGTCAGTTTCATTAACGAGACAAATGCAGGACACAATTTGTTCTCTAGCATTGCATATCTTCATATTATATACTGCTGACTGTACTATCAAGTTTTTCCTCAATGGATTTTTTCTGACTATAAATATACGAATGAAACGGTCTCTTTGTCACGCCAGCTGACACATTTTCTGCCACCTTTTGACATTTTTCCCCTCAAATACTGACTGTTTATACAATACACAGTGTTTCCGTGACTGTCCAAAGCATGTGGATACGAGGCATATGATTGGGCGTTGGTTGCTAAGCATCTAGACATTCTAACACTGCTTCTAATTTACAAATGTGAAACGTACCTACACGCGGGGTTAAAAGCGGGGTTTAGAATAATGATAACCCGGGGGTTAAGCACAGTGTGAAACGCCCTTCTGAGTAGGGTTAGGTGGTATATCGAGTTTCTGTGATATATCAATAGATTTTTAGAACCAATATAGGATGATGCAATACAGCTTATATCAATATACAGTTTAATGTTACGAGTACATCTAAAAACCCGAGTGAACAGAAACAAATGAAGCACGAACAGACAGAGTGCACTAAAACAGGAGTGCACTAATTCTGAAATGTATATAAAATATATATTTTGCTAAAATATTTGTTACTGGACATTATATGTGCCATATGTAGAAGTGTATTTTGATACACACTGAAAAGATCTGATTCAGAAGAACAATCTGTTCACATAATGGTGAATAAATGTTGGCAACAATTAGAAATTATGATTCATCCACCGAGAATACCTAGGGTGTCAAAACGTAAAGGATGTCAAAATCTTCTGTAAATTAAGTGAATAAATAATGGAAGTAGCAACAGATCTTGAAATAGTTAAACAGACCATAAAAAAGAAAAACGAGTGTACATCATTCAAGCAGTATGGACCAGTTTTATTAGAATTTTATGGTGTTTTTTTGTCATTTCGTCACAGCCCCAGTCCTCTTTCATTACCTTAAAAAAGAGTACTCATGATGTTCTTCAAAAAAACTCACCTTTTACGCTCAACAGAAGAAGGTTGAAACAAGTTTTGAAATGACATTACCAAATAATGAAATAAATTGTAATTTTGGGTGATTCATCCCTTTAACAACAGACTAACAAAATGAGATCACAGGAGAAATTACTCTGAAGTATACAGATTTAAAAATCTGTAATGTCTTGCAGAACTTTCCAGAAATCTGTGTAAATGACCTCTCTAAATGTCTCAGCCTGATCTCACCTTTACTGCCGCTCCAATAACAAACACACAGATCACATGCAGATGGGCCTGTAAGAGCTCACAGCGCTGAGACCATAATGTGCAGATCTGACTTTGCCATTTACAGGCAGTAGACTTAAATCCTTTCAGTTCTGTAGACTGAACTTGAAGCAGAAAGGAAGAGAGAGGGGACAGAAAAAGAGAGACGGCCGTAAATCCGAAAGATGGACAGGCTTATTGTTGCTGCGCTCTTGATGCAGAGTACATAAAACCAGATCTTCATTGGCTCTACAGAGGCAGAAAACTCACCACAGGAAGCAGACTTGGTGTCCAACAGCTTGACTCTGTGCGTCTCGTTTTTGATGCGGCCGTCCGTCTTGTCCACAAGATGAGCAAGGTCATCGATGATCTCTGAAATACACAAGATCATCATTCACAATTACTTCCAAGACTTGCAAATGCAATACGAACATTAAAAACAGTCTCAGTACGTGATCCTAGAGAAAGAGCGCAGCACGCAACATGTGAAAGTATTCTCCTGCCGTCGTTTTGTGGTGTGTGTGGGGGATTTATAGTGGCCAGAAATGTGTGCTGGTAGCTGTGGCTAAACCGCACATCATCTGAGGCCTTATTGACTGTATTAGTATGTCTATGTTTGCTGACATCTGTGCAATTACTACTAAAATATAGCCACAAGTGGCAACAACTTGTGTCCAAGCAGGCTGGACCACAATTGGAAAATTTGAAAGAACAGACCATGTGGATACAATTGTTGTGGATCAAGTTTTTTTTTCATCACAGTTGCACAGATTTAAGGTTTTCTTAAGTTATAGCGCCCCCTAGTTCCATAAAATTGGTCAAATTTGGCATCTTTAGAATGTTGTCAAGTTCAAGATAGCACTTACACCAAGGAAAATGTAAACCAAAATTTCACTTTTTCACCATATACTTGCATCCTTTGTCTACATGTACTTGTTTAGTCATTAGCAGTCTCATCTAAAAATAAACTGCCTTGTTTCTGTGAAATGATTTTATAAATCTCTTACCATTTATAAAATTCATTACCATCTCTAGGTGATACATATGAAATGTCTTAGAGATCTAACAAAGGGGCGAGTTTGGGAGGGAAAAAAAAAACACTGCTTTTTTAGGTAAATGTTTTTAAAAATAGATAATAAAATCCATTTAATTCGGTTTAATTCAGGGCAAGGTTTCAGAGGGGGAAAAAAATCAATTTTATTTTAGTCCAAGTGGTATTAGAGTTATTTCAAAAGTGTAATTTTGTGTTCAAAGGATATATACTGTATGTATACAGTACACACCGTACTGATTTTGGGGTCTCTGCGATTTATGGTCTCTGACAAACTCTTTTAGAGCAAAAAAAATAAACGAGAAGCAAGAAAATCAGTACAAACACAACTGATTCCATCAGCTTTGGTGCTTGGACCTCTAATTAGTACTTAAATTAAATTACTAAAATAATCAAACAGAAACAGCTTCAGATTTCCTGGAAGAAGTTGGATGAAGTAGGAAAGTTTATAATCCACTTTCTGAGAGGAAATGTAACAGATCTGGAGAGATACAGACACAGATTCACTCCTTCTGATGAATGCCACGATTCCATAATCATTTTGCTTTTTAGAATTGTATTGAGAACCAAAAAGAGGAGAGTTGGGATCAGGACACAATGTGTCACAAATTATAAATTTAACAAATTAGATCTTTTATTTAAACTAAAACTGGACCTTAAATTAAAAATACCTGTAATCAACCTGTATAAATGTACATATAAGTGTATATAATTCACAGTTTACATTATACTGCTGCAATACTACCCATTACTAGACCCGTACTACTGTACTTAAATAACTAACCATCTGTATTGTGATTTGCAGTGTTTTTATGTCTGTTTCAGAGTCCTGGAACTAATCCACTATAAAATCATTTTTATGAGGTCTGTTTTATCCTAGAAAATATAAGACAGTAGGGACTGAACATCACTGGGCAATGTGCCATATAGAATTTCCCAGGACAATATGTTGTAGCCATCAGCCTCTGTCACCAAAGCAACCTACAACAACCTGTATTTCACTGTATTCCTGGACATTCTCACTCATGACAATTTTTTATGAATGAAAAGCTGTAGCCAGATTTTTTTTTATTTATCATCACAGTGTATAAAGCCATGAGCACACAGATCAGAGGTTATTTTATTGACAATCAATCAAACGAAATTGTTTTAATATCAAATACAAAGGGTTTTTTTTCTAAATGTATGTGCTTAAGCTATTTTATTGAGAAAATTAATCACCTTAATTTTATTTCATTTTAATAGCTAGATGCACCTAGATGCAACATGGAACAAAACTTCACTTACATGTTCCACATTGCTCATTCTAATTGTTCATACACACAAGAGGGGCAACATGTAAAATGTAAAAAAAAAAACATAAATGTGCATGATGCAGTGTGCTGAGTTTAGAGCTTTGACTGAGTTTGATGAGAATCCGCTGAGACTTTCCAAACCTATTTTTAAGTGTAAATCTATTATGCGCACTGGTACATTAACTTTGTATCACACACTTGAGAAGGCTACCATCTGAACAGAATCTTCTCATTTTCTTTAAGAAGCTGAAATGAGCAGAACTTGAACTGCAGAGCAAAAAAAAAAAAAAAAATTGCAACATCTGACAAAATTAAAAGAGTTAACTTAAGCACAAAATACCATGGATCATTACAGAATACTTTCAATACAATATAATGTATGATTAAATAGAAAGTTAATTGGCCATTTTGCTTTAATGCAGATCTAGTCGTGTGGGTTCCCTCCGCCCTGCTCTAAAAACACTAACCTTGCTGAAAGGCTCTTTCCAGAGTAGAGAGAGAATGAGTGAAAGAAATGAAGCAGAGAGTGAGAAATAAAACAAAAGAATGAAACGGAAAGAAAAGGGAGATTAATGAGAAAACGGTTAAAGAGGGAGAAAAAAGGAGAGGGAGTGAACAGGTTGACCTGTATGGACTTTGAGGTAGAGCAGAACACACACTTGAACAGAAACCACGACTGTAAAAACGAGCCGCTTACTGACAGAATTTCAATACTTAGCAGCAGCGAGCTGGATGTAATTCAGTAGAAACGGGAAGTTGTACGTTTTTTCTTCTGCTTGCTGCCATCAGCCTGCCAACTCAAATAAGCCTTGCTCCACTGTGCAACAAGCTGTTTTGATGAAGCCTGATGAAGAAGAATCTCCAACACATTTCAGACTCTGATACAGAAGCCAAAACAGCCGTCACTCACAGCATTACTGTTATTGGTGGAAAGAGTGGAAGGACCAAAGGTTATATATATAATGTGTCGTGTCAGCTGATAGGTACAAAAAGATATAAATCAAGAACCAAAATGAAGCCAAAAAACACCAATGGAAACACAATACCACTACGAACCGCAGATCAAGGCATATTTTTATACGCATTACGGTCATTTTATCATGGGTGAACGTGCGGTCAAAGCAGACTTTGGTGTTCCATTCATTTCCATTTAAACACATGTGAATAAGGAGGACGGAAACACGAGCATGTGTGTAGAAGTCACATCTTTCGCTGTGTAACAACAATATTTAAGATTGTTTACTCTGACCTGTAGATCTATATAGCAAAAAGACGTTCGACCAATAGAGGAGTCCCACAGATTAGCTCCATGCAAAGAAGAATGATATGTTTTATGTATTATATTTTATATATATTTTTAAATATTATATCTAACTTTGAGGCTTTTCCACAAGTATGGGAGAGAACACACTGATGACCGCAGCGGTCTGGCCAGAGGCACAGTTGGATGGAGGTGCAGGTTTCCTGGCTACGATACAGACCAGGAACAGGTTCATGAGTATTAATCTGGCAGCTCTACCAAGAGATCTGAACACATTTCTGAAGGATGAAAGCCAGTTTGGCAGCAGAGCTTTGATTACGGTCAAAAATGACAGATGCAGTCAGAGGTCAAAAAGTGAATGTTTTTCACTTTTCTTTTTCAGAATATCACTCTGTTACAAACACATGCTTCAGTTTTATTGAAAGAATACTCCAAGTTCAATACAAGTTAAGCTCTATTAACAGTTGTATACAGTACAACAGTAATATAAAGTTTGTTAAGCATACAAACAAAAGTGAACAAATGAAAAATTAAGCTAGTTTAACAGACATAGTGTGTTCACAAGTTTACATACCCCTTGCAGAATATGCAAAGGGGTATGTAAACTTATGAGCACAACTGTAATCTGATTCAAACAGAATAATTTCTAATTTAAGTAACGAGGAAATAATCCTTCCACTGTAATATACTCTAATGAACTCTCATAAACATAAAAGAGAGCTGTGGTGAATGTCAAGATTTTCAGTGAACACCAACATAAATTTAATCTGTTTCACTGGCTTTTATAGCGCTTTAATTTCCTTTCTGAAATTTTGTTTATTGCAAAATTGTGTTCATTGCAATTTCATGGAAAAAAAAAACAGAAAATGTCACTTTTTTGACGATAAAATAGATGAACTGTTTACAGCTTGTATTGAACCCATAACATTCCTTAAAGGACATTATTTACTTGAGCTGAGACTGTCAAGCTCCAGGCATAAGAGCTCAGAAGCAAAGAACTATGTCACATATGGCTTAACTTGAGGCCGCGCGTGTGGTAGGAGAAAATTAGCGTGTCCAACAGGAGGTCCAGAGACCACAAATGTGGACAAAGCCACGGAAATCACGTTGATAATGAAGAGCATCATTTAAAGGAGACATACAGCAGAGTAATGCAGGAGAAGAAACACATAAAAATTATTTGAGAGTGTCAAAGAAAAACAGACAGAAGCAAGTGCCCCAAACATAAGGTAAGATTTAGCTTCAGACTCTCATAACAATTCAGTAACTCTCTACTGGCAGCAGTGGACTCATGGGAAAACAGGCCTGCCTGCCTGCCTGCCGGTTCCCCTCACACAAGCTTGCCATTCCAGTGACATAATTCTCAATTTCCGAACTCGGTGTTTGCACAGATATATGACAGCTGCCTTCTCTGGCTTGGGCTGCAACTATCAGCCACATAACAAAGCAGAGCCTGTTCCAAGCATGGGCTGTTTATTTAAAATGCTATTATACTGAATAAACCTCTAAACCCACATTGTAGAGCACAGACAATGTGTATCCACACACACTCACATAGAGTGTGCAAGAAATGTAAATGTGTTTGCATTGAAAAAAACTGCATTTTTTTAAATCTAGTTTAAAATACAAGTTCATAATTGTACTTAGCATGTTGCTTTTATAGGGTTTTGAAAAAATGTCTATACTATTTTCAAGAAAAGAAATTTAAATGATTCTGTCATGTGGTATAACCATCAAGTAACGCTTTTTTTTATTTGCCATTTTTTATGCTGTGAATACATGCGAGTGTACACATCTGAATCATTTACAAAAACATTATATAACAAAATATAAAAACAAAAGTAAAAATGTCAAATTACCTGATCTTTTTTGGAGACCCGCATCACACGACTTTTATTTATTTTTGTACTGTACCAAAAAAAAAACTTGAACGTCATGCTATTGACTCGCTCATCAATTAATTTTCAGTAGTCAAGTAACATGTTTTTATACAGTGCATTTCACAATACACAGTTTTACAGAAAATCATAATGTTAATAATATTATATTGCTATTGGTAAAGAAATATTTTGTCTCAGCCAATAAAAAACAAAGCAACAGGGAAGGCATTATAAGAAATATAGATTTAGATGAAGCTCTCATCAGCACTTGACTTACAGTAAACGGCCTTCGTCTTCTAAAACAATACTTACTAAAATATGTTCGTTCATGACTATTAGGCATTCATGAGGGACAGAAGTGTGAAATTTGGCCCACAAACACAAAAACAATTTTAGAGGATATCCTAATGTCAACACTGCACGTGATGCTGTAAAAACGTGAACCCTCTGAGAGAGACACCAATCAGACACAGATGTTCTCGCATATGACCTCATGTATGCATTTTCTTTCTCACCATCCCACCATCATCTCAAACATCTTGGGTCGCCCCACCTCCAGACCCATCAGAGCAAGGGTCTTTCTCTAAACAACCGGTCGTGATTAGCTTTCATTCTCTGCCAGATGCTTTTCACAAGGACAAACCAAAGCAGTTAACAGGTCCATTTCCGTACCTGGTTGTAATGTGGAATGGGACACTTCCGATTCTGGGAATAATAGAGGGGAGTGATTTGCTCTTGGACCTGAGCCGCCTTTCCAGGCGCTAACTGCCAATCGTTTGAAAAAGTCACTGCAAATCCTTCCGAGAGGCGGTCTGCAAAGGAAGGGTGGATGTTGACAATCCGTGTCCTGTCCTGTCCTCTTTGCCAGCTCTCTCCCACTCCGTCTGTCTCTCTCAGCTTACAGCAAGCAATTCCAGTGTTCCCGCTGTATTCCCAAACCAGAGTCTTCCAGCAGTGACTCACTGGAGAGATTCCTCTGCATTCAAATCTGTTTCCTATAAATTGGTCTCTGTTATCAGAACGTGTCTCACGCTATGGGCTGATCTTGTGCCTCAGTTACAAGCATAAAGTAGTTGAGCTGTTTCCTATAAAAAATTCCAAATTGTGACTGCTCTCATCATACAGGTGTTGTTTAAACATCACAGGAAGTGCGCTGTGACATTTAATAATTACCAAAAGTATACGTCTGATACCCGCTCCAAGATCAATATACACCAGTACACACAAACACAGTTAATTTTTAAACAATAACAAAAACTACAGAAAATTTAATTTTTGGTTTTAGCTGGAATAGTTTTGAGGGGGTGAAATCATTGATTGAAATAATTATGCTTAATTATGGCTTCTGAGATGACAAATTTTGTATCTATTTTGTGCAAATAACGTGAAAATTCAAGAGGTGGCTCACTGTCAAATTTCTTTACTATGACTGGTTTCATTTATCACTTGATAACACGACAATTAATTTTTTTTAGTTACTGGCTTCATGAAAAATGTAATATTTGGTTTTTGTGTTTTAGTAAAATAAATAAAAAATCAATTTTGGTGCATCACTATTATAGAACTATAATTGATATTATACTAACATGCAATTTGTTTGCCGATTGTCAACCAGCTTTTTATATACTTACAATGTTGGAAGTACAAGTAAATGAACAAGGCATACTCTTTCTCTGTGTTACACATCATTTGCATCATCCAGTGGACTTTTGACAGCTCCAGGGCTTTTGTTAAAATTACCAAACTTCCACATTTTTTAAAATTCCTGCCCACAGACAGATGAATCGTTTTGGATGTTGATTGGATGCCTTTATCTGTTTCCTTGAGTCATGTAGCAACATTTTCAAAAATCTTATCAAGTTTTATTAAAAGCCCATCTTGCTACTGTAGCTACTTGCTACCTAACACACAGCTACTGTAGCTGTGTGTAGCTTGCTATTTCCCCTTTAAAGTAATAGATTATCCAAAAGTGAAAGATTTTACTGAAAATGCACATACATAAAAAAAAGTAATACATCACTTGCACACCAATGGATCCTCGGCAAACAATGTGTGCCATTGGAATCACAGTTCAAACAGCTGATACAAGCATCACAATAATCCACAAGTAATCCACATGACTCCAGTCAATCGATTAATGTCTTATGAAGTGAAAATCTGTGGGCTCTATTTTAATGATCTAACTGCATGGTCTGAAGCGCAAGTGCACTCAGGGTGTGTCCAAATACACTTTTGCTAGTTTAACGACGGGAAAACGGTCGACTATCTATCATTACATGTAGGCATTTTTACATTTATGTAGCCTACACAATAATATCCTTTTACACTGTAATCCTTTAATTTTTAATACTTGGCATGTTTGTGTACTGCTGCGTGTCCCTGTGTGTGTAATAAGAAAAGTGAACGCGTGTTGTGGACCTGCCCAGAGGCGCATTTTCTACTAACACGCTCTTTAAATAACAAAAAAATATTGCACCGTTGACTTTAGACTTTAGACCAGATTTGAGTTGGTCTATGGTGCAGTCTATTTTCAGTTCCTGAACAACAATCCGCCTGAACACACCTCTTTTTTAGACCAGCACACCTATGGGCGCAAATGCATTTGCTATTTAAACAACGTGGCGCTGGACGGGAAAATGAGAACTACGTCGGGCTGAAACTAGCAAAAACACTTGCGCTGCGCCTTGCGCCAGGTGTATGATAGGGCCCTGTGTCTTTTCAATAAACAAATCCATCATTTAGGCATTTCTAACTGTAAACTATTGCTTCTGGCTAAAATAAAAGTAGAAAAATAAGAGTCCTCCCACTGGGAACTCACTGATCTGCACATTTTGTATGTTAACTAGAACACTAGTGTGCTATTTATGAAGGCTATATCTTTAACACCAAGCATCTCTGCAGACTGCATTCCTTTAACTCAAAAGTTAAGAATGTTATTGATGATATTGCTCCCATGAAAGTCAGTGAGAAGACTGGCAGACAAAATCACCTTGGAGAAAATCAACAGCAGTACAGAGTATGAAAAGACAATGCAGAAAAGATGAGCAGATGTGGCGGAAGACGAAACTTGAAATTCCCTATAGCATCTATAAAGACAACCTTCGTGCTTTCAATGTGGAACTCTTCTCAAACCTTATAAACAGTAACTTAAACAACACTCGCACTCTTTTTGCTACCGTTGAGAGACTTTTAAAACCCCCCAAGTCAGATTTCCAGTGAAATGCCCTCAGACAGCAAATGCAATGAGTTTGCTTCCTTCTTTTCTGAGAAGATCAATAATATCAGAAAGGAGATTGGCACATCCTCAAGTTATGCAGAGGTCAGACAGATTCAACCGCAATTTCAAAAAGAAGTTACTATGTCTGTTTTTGAAGCAATTGATAGGATATTTTTTTAAGGAATAGTACAGCACCTTAAATCATCAACCAACTATCTTGGCACACTTCCCACATCTTTTTTTCAAAAGTGTGCTTAACTGTTTAGGAGCAGATCTCTTAGAAGTGGTGAACGCCTCACTTCTTTCTGGGACTTTTCCAAACTCCCTGAAAACTGCAGTTGTTAAGCAATCTTGATAACACCATATTGAGCAACTATAGACCAATATCAAATCTTCCATTTATAGAGAACGGGAATGTGTCATCACAGCAGCAATGCATTCTGGGAATTACGGACACGGGCGCTACAGCAGAGACTGGATAATATAGCGAATGTAGACATTGATATTATTTAATGTTTATATTATTCTACTTAAGATCGCGTTCGAGTGGTTAATGCTCACTTTACATCATTTGCCATAGCAAACGTGCAAACGTGCATTTTTACCAATAGAAAGCTGAAAAAGCATAGGTATTCCTGCAGACATTGATAATAGCTCTTATCAATGTCTGCATGAAATACCTCTGCTTTTGATTAA
>SCHK01405703.1:0-13096 GCA_004124795.1 Poropuntius huangchuchieni | reverse complement strand
TGTTTGATCAGATAAAGGTAGCTTTGGTGAGCATGAGAGACTCCTTTCAAAAACATTACAAAATCTTAGTGATTCCAAACTTATGAATGGCAGTGTATCTGTGGCACTGGACCAGAGAACACTCAAATGCGAATATGCGTCACAAACCAGTCCAATAACCTACCACATCATCTATGATTGTTAAACAAAAAAGCTTGTTATTGGTGTGCATTCTGATAGTAAAAGGACAAATCTTCTGTAGTGCTCAGAGTGTATGTGATGTTTTGAAATACACAGTGGAAAAGAAAGAGAAATTGTTGCTCATTGCCAAGATGGTAGTGAAGGCATTAAATGAACCAACTAATCCAAACACAACTTGGCTGTGTCAATCTATTCACAGCGCTGCAAGGCTTTCAGCAGTTCTGCGAACACAGCGATGAAAATCATTTGCATTTGCCACTGCGTTTGCATTTAATATTCAGATGGAGTTGACATTGAATGCTGCAATTAATTCCTCTGATTATTCTGGCATTTATTAAAAGTATTACAGACTAGAGCAAAAATATCCATTTGCTCCATGGTAATTTTCCACAATTTGCATACAACCTTTAAACACCAACTGTCCTGAAAAGCAAAGTGGAAAGAAAATGTGATATATCATTCATACCAAAACATCTAACTCACCAAAATAAAGCTTCATGTAGTGTTTTCTTTCTTTTCAGTGGGCGCAGATAACTTCCAATTTTCCATCAAGACTGACCCATTAGCATGAGAAATGTGCAACACCATAGCCCTGTTATTTGATTTCCTACACAAAGGTTGGGGGGAGTAATTGGCTTTTTGATATCACTGCTTTCTACAGAGATCACTTTAATTAACTTCACAGTCCTTAAATGGTCAATTTTTAAATAAATGCCAGCTTGTTCAAGTCAGCTCCCATGGATCATAGCATATTTCAGTCAATTATTAAACATCTTTTTTTCTGACATTTCAAGCAACGTTTGCGATTGCTTGAAAAGAGCTGATTTCAGTTTTTGCATTATAAATTTAAATTACATTATTTAATCCCAGTGCATGTAACAGTTAAACAAAGATGTACAGCAGCATTTTCTTGCAACATATTAAGTTATGTTAATGGCTTGTAATTTTAATGAAATTTGGCACATTAACCAAGGGATCTGTCCTGCTCTCTTTGTTTTTCGTGCTGTTTTCATACTGCGGTTAGCAAGAATGCTTTCTATCCTGGACAGGCAGACTCTGCCTAAAGCACATTACAAAATGAAATATAAATGATGTTTCTACCCAGCCTGCTGGCTTTAGCTCTTTTTTTGCTAGCTGACATGGCACAGACTTCTCCAAAGGTCACATCTATCCATACTAACTTTCTAGCACCATAAAAAAGCCACTGATTTGCCCATGAAATAGGAATGCTTTCACTGCTTCTCAATTCAATGATACAAGCAGCTGCTAATAGTCTTCACTGTATGTTTTTTTGATCTGTATATTTGACTATACTCACTTTGTCCGTCATTCTATATTAGTTACCAACACTGTACTTTTGAAAATTAAGAATGTCTATACTCACGATCTACAAATGAGGTGAAGAGCATGCGGAAACGGCTGAGTCTGCTGCTCTCGTCGGCCCACATGCGCACGACACCCACTCCAGTATCCAGCATCACGTCATTGGCCACCGTGCTGCAGAACTTCGCTTTCAGGTTCTCAATGGCGCTGCTGCCGTCATACACGGCCACAAAGTTCTTCTTGCACTCATTTGAGTGCTCCATCTGGTACTCGAGGAAGCGAAGGTATATCTGCAGGGAGGAACCAACCTTTAACAAATGCATCAGCTAGATTCTGCAAAATGCTGACTCAAACGGGACAAGAAAGAATACAGCAATTTGCAAAAAAGGAATTTCGAGCAGCATGGAAAATACTGCTGCAGTTTGGTCTGACACAAACTGAACTGTCCTGATCTATGAGGACTGCTTATGGAGAATAACAAAAAAAAAGCTCCTGGCTATGTTTTTTTTAAGACGCAGGCACAAAAGATCACAAAAAAAGTTGGCCCTCACAACTCTAATGACTTATCTTCATGCTTTGTAATCATTCAATCCTCTGCCAAGTTCTTTAGGGAGTTTTTTTTAGCCTGTTAAGTGTTCCGGTCTGCTTAGTGCAGGTGAGTGTGTAATCCCCGGGCCATCTTAATGCCGTTTTCTTCCCTCAGTCTTATTCCTAGTACTTGCTGATTCGGCTCTACCACCATTTCTGCATCATTGGCCTAATACTTGCTGCTGCTGCATTGCTAATTTGAGCTCTTGAAAAGTTCTCTCAGCAGAAAAAGGGTCAGGGGGGCCTGATGGCCTCCTGTGGTCTCGTCAGGACTTGGTTTTAGGTGCTCATATATCTGCTCGTGGCAGAAGAGCAGGGTCATCTCATCTGATGAACTGTGCAAGTAAAGGAGAATCGAAGAGAGTCACCTTGGACTGTGGAGGGGCACGGATGGTCCAGATGCAGTCCAACGCGTCTCCATTTTTGATCTTATCCTCTTCTTCCACCTGACTGGAGCGGATGACTCCGTCTGTACCACTGATCTCAAACTGGCAATCTGCCGAAGAAAAAGGGTGGAAAAGGTAAAAATACAGGGAAGAGCGAAATTAGGAAAAGAGAAAACCTAAAGTGGCACTAGCAAAAAGCAAGAAAGGGAAAGCAGTGACTGCGAATAGGAGGCAAATAGAGGGTTTTTGGAGAAAACAGAAATGGAAAGTCCGACAACAGACGGAGTCAGATAGGCAGCATAAGACCAACGGAGAGAGGGAGGAGTGGAGGATGTCAGTGGCAGATAGCCTGCAGCCTGCCGCAGAGAATAGAAAGCACTTGAGATGGAATTGAAGTGGGGGGTGAAAATATTGAGGGGCTTACCTGGAATTGGATTTAGCAATCCACCGACGTGCAAATGAAAATCTGGGTCTGAAATGATAAGACAGATATCGCATTACCCAGATAGCACACGCTGGAAATCCCATGCTCCAAACGTGCATTAAAATCCAGTTTAAGAGAGCCGTGGGTGCTGCGGTGCAAAGATCTGCCGTTTGATCTAATAAACAGCATTTAGTGTTTGTCTTATTTGACCTTAAGCACACAGAACATCTGAAAGTCTTAAAGCTACTGCTTCTGAACAGGATTTGGTCCAGAATTTTAATGCCTAAAAATCAAATAATTCAAGTTGAAGTATTTGTATTCAAAGTATAAGGAGAGCATAACAACAACAGCAAGCTTGCATGAATATTTCCTACACTGTAAAAATGTTAGCTTAAAAAATGTGCTCCATGTGGTAATCTCTAAATAAATAGATTTTAAATAACAAATTTCAAATAAAAATAACATCAATGAATCAACCTAAATACATTAAATTATACTAACAAAAGTAATTTCAAAGATCAGATCAGGTAGAAATAGCTCCTAAAGGTAACTACATGTTTCCACTTTTTACAGTGTATAACAGTGGCCATAAATGATAGAATAGTTATGAGAAGTTGCCATTGAGGATTATTAAAAAATTGCTGTGAAATCTAATTTACATAAGGAAGGTGGTCACATTTATATGCAAAGGTAATTAATTTAACAGAATGGAATCCAATCACCAATTTCTTAATTCACTGGATTCAGTCAAATTTCCTGAATACAACATGCATCAAGTCAGACAGACAGACGAGAAATGCTGCAATGTGAAACAGGCAAGCAAGGACTCTACAGCATCAAGGCCACCTCTTTAAATTCAGAATGCATTTATGAAGCAAATACACCAAACTGCCTGCTTTCACTGTCAGGGTTACCTGCTATAAAAGTGTATTTGACGCGGAAGCCTAAGCCCTCAAGCTCCTCGTCGCTAGTGAATTTGATCCACATGAAGCGGCCCGTGGAGGTGACCACGCCTGGACTCTTTGGCCCACAGAAGCGATCAATAAGAGGGGAGAAACCAAAGGGACCATCCCTTATCTCAATGTGGTCGAAGCGGCACTCGAATGAAGGCTCGATATAGTACGTTTTGTCAAAGGCCAGCTGAATTCTCTGCCGTGGGAGTGCTGCAGGAGAGAGGGAATCGAGAATGAAAGAGCAAACATTATATTTAGTTTATAATTGCACGGTACGTGACACGGTAACCTGTGCTGGAGGAAGCCATTGTCTATTCTGCAGCACGCCTTCCAGAAATTTAGCTAATGCTACATTGTACAATTATAATATGCTAGTCAAACACAGACTCTCATACTTACACACACACACACACACACACAAAGGGAAATTTATCAAAATGAACAATACAGATTTTACATCCACATTACATCCAGTGTCCACATTATGACCAGACACACTACTACAAATGAAGATGAATTGTCTTTCATAGCCCTGTTGAAAGAACATGATAGACCATTATACTACAATGCACATCTCATTTGAATTCATTTTGATTTATTAATACAAATAGAGGAATGTCCACAGTGATCTCCAATTTGTGTTGTACATAAATACACAAGCATGTGGTACAATGAAGCAACCACTATCCACTAACTAAATTTTGAATTTAGGTCACCTGCTTGAGGCACAACAACCATAATCATATCAGTCCCTGAAACAAATAACCAATGTCACTGTTGATTTAGGTTTGTTCGGGCGTATTTGCTGCTGCTTGCATTAAAAAAACAGACTCTGCATATTCTACAGTTATTTATCAAGAAAAAATAGCTTCTTTCTGTTCTACATATAAAGGCATGCAAATAAGTATGCATAGGATTACTACTATCCATTCAGTTAAATAAGTTCCTAGGGTAAATTAATGTAATTTAGGCCATTGGGTTAAGTGGAAACTCCATCACGTGCAAGTATTTGTTAAAATGTTCATACTCTGTCTACTCTACACTGTCTTGTTGGTCTGAAATGACAATCACATTAAGATGCACACGTTGTAAAGATTGAAAGGGGAAATCCAACCTATTGTAGCCACATTTATAAATTCAACAAAAACAAATAAAACCGTAAATAAATGCTTATATCCATTTTAAAATGATGATTTGAAAAATTATACATACATATTTTTTTTCTTCAAAAGACTCACATTTGTCACAATGCATTTGAATGTATATAAATTCACTTCGCCCACAGGGGGCGCTCTTGCGCTGCTTTAAATACTGTTACTCCAGTACAATATTGTCATTCACACTTGTAGTGTTATACTTAGATGCACCAGCAGATATGATGCTGTTTAGAGAATATAATTAATGTTGTATATACCATAATAATAAAGAGAAGAGTTCTTAAGTACCTAGAGGCAAAAGATTTCACTCCTATATTAGTAAACATTGTTAACTTGAGGCAGACATCAATCATGCTGTCATTAACAGTTACTGTCAGTTTGACATCTAACAGCTGATGAATAGCCAGAGAGGCTTCTTTCATTTGCTTTTAGGGAGGTTACCTTCTAAGATGTACACACACTCCTTGTTGGGCGGATAGGAGTTAGGATAGTTTGGAGATGTAAACAGGCCTCCATTGATATTCCGGGTCCACTGGCCGCACTGCTCAGCGTTAGACAGAGATTCACCCGCATTCTGCGTCTCTGTGAGAACAGATAGATAAAACAGGAATGACACAGACATTTGATTAGCAATCACTGAAGCAGTCATCAACAGCTGACCATACAGTCCGATACTGATTTGAGTACGAATTTGTACATATTTATTTTTAGCTTACAAAGAAATCCAAAAACAAATATTTCAACCCTAGATCCACTTGTCTGATCGAAAGTAGCATTTCTTTTGCATTTTTAATGAGTTTAAAACTCTACATTTACTGGCCAGTTTACACACAAACTGAAAGCAAAAAGAGCTGCATGGAAACCCTCTGCAAGCGCCCAGTGCAAAAATGTGTACAGAATAGTACTGTCACAGTTGACAATTCCGATATGAGTGTGATAATGTGTGAGTCATACCTTTAATTTTCTGCGCCAGGGCAAATCCCTCTTCTATTACAATGAGGAGAACCCAGGCTGGAAACGAAAGTGAGCAAGAGCATGTCAAATGTTAGCAGACAAAAATAGGCATGTGACATCACATTCTAGCCACAATCATGTCCTTCATCCGACACGATGTTCAGGACACCCGTTTACAAGGCTGGGAAATACTGTATTAACACTGCAAAATGACCATACCGGAAATGACTGAGTATCCTGATAAGGTAGATCCTTAAAAACCGCACAGAATGTGACTGATCCAGTCTCGTCTCTCGGTGTCTGAAAACGACTGTTCTAACAGCACTGATTCATTGTGCAGAGGCAAAGGCCAGGGGTGTTGTTGGGCACATTGATCACAACAAACTCCTCTATTACTCTCCAAACCCCGCATCTGGACAGGAATAAATCTGTCAGACTGATCAAACGTTGAAGATCCTTGTCATGTCAAAACACGTCTTGCACTTGACACCCATCTCTGACACAAGGCCAGATGGCCAAAGACTCCCTGCCCCAAAAATGTATAATTAAATGACAAAGTATCACACACAGCCACACGGTTGATTTAATTATGACGCAATATTAATTTATTTCTTCTGGGTTTTGTGTGTATTAATTATCTAGACGGCAAAATACAGCAATGAATGGTCTCAAGTGTGTTTATAGTGTTGTTCACTGAATTGGCAGTAAATTGGTACTTATTTTCAGGCCAATCAGTTGCCAGTTATTCAGTATAAGACAAGACACATCTGAAGACAGCCACATGTGTGTTACGTCAAGTACAGCGTGCCTCTGCTTTCATTCTGATACACTTTTTACTGCCAGTGTGCAAATAAAATGAAAAGGACCCGATTTCCAGGGTTCCCAGAAGCAAAAGTTGTCACAGATTGGTAAACTTCTATAGTGGTGAACAGCAGAACATAGCAAATATGGAGTTTTCACGACTTATAGAGAGATTAATTATAGCATTTAGAAAGATGTCAAATTTATCATCACCCACACAGACAACTTACAATGTTAATAACAGTGGAAACACTTCATCAAAGTCGGTCCAACTTTCTGTTTTCTGTTCAATTGGTCAGATATTTTAAAGACATTTTAATCAAGGTTCTATTATATATAAATACCTATTATATATTGCAGATGACTATTATATATAAATATTATTACAAGGAAGTAACCATAGCAACTGCACTTTTCAGTATTATCATCTGACGAAACACTGTTATAATTTATCATTTGCCTATATTGTTAAAAATAAGTCACAAATAGCGCTTGGATCGAAAAATAACGATTAACGTCTGGCTAACTGCATCAAAGTACAATTCTGTTTCTGTTCGGGCTGAACCACAACAGACTGTGTTTTCCTTGACCTGAAATAATACAACATCAGTGTGGATTCATTTGCTAAAATGCATGTTTGGCAAGGAAAAGGAAAAGTCAACAATCTCCTTGTGATGAAACACGCCTCTCACGCTAAAGGAGGAACCGTATGTCTTGAAGAGATGAAGAGATGTCAGACAAACACACATGAAAGATGAACCGAAGAGCTCTCCGGGGATCCTTTATCTTTTGTGATATGAGATCAACAAAAAATCTTATTAAATAGCCCACAACTTATATATATATATATATAGGCTATAAAGGCAAATGGAAAATGCATAATGAAAAAGTTAACTTAATTAAATCGAGTTTGTCCATAAAATTAGGATGGCAATGGTGGCTCCAGATCTCACATAGGATCTGATTTTCTGCATGAATTATCTCGACTGCTGTCTGGTTTCAAATGAACACACATCTGGGATGAGCCCCATGGGACCAGCGTTAAAATGTTATCATGCGTTTGAGCAATGTGTCCATATAAAACCCAAACAAATCTCTCTACTAAGGAAAAACAACAACTTTATTCTCGATTTTTTATATCTTTAATTGACCATAGAGACAGACTAGCTATTTTCCACTGAACTGTAGAGCTTAATGTCATTTGAATTCAATGGACTTTACTGCATTTAAAGTTAATTAAAAACAGGTGACAGTTTGCCCGTAGCATATTACTGTGAACTATAAATGCCTCAAACTAATTACTCATACTGGCGTTAAATACTTAACGCCTCCATTTCTTTACAAACTGATTTCTTTAGTTTGTGATTTTGACATTCTCTAAGGCCACACTCACATTCAGCAAAATAGAAATAATTAACAGTTGAATTAATCGTCACAAATGCATCTCGTTATAAGCAAAACAGAATCTCATTGCAGAATCATCAATGCTTTGGTTGTAATTCAGATGTGTAATAGAGCAGTTGATGGCAAATTAATTTAGGTTAGAGTGAAATTTCGCCATCATATCTTTCGCATTCATCCCAAACACAGAATTGGTGAGTTTATGACTTATTTTAGAGCTTGTTCTTCTCCGTGGGCCTTTATTCATGAAGACGTGATCATATTTTGACAATGACAGTGTTCGGCTTGTGATTGCACAAATGCGAAATAATAGTGAACAACATATAAACAAAAATGCATACGTATTTTGTGAAAATGAAATATTTATATTATATTAATATGATATATACATGAATTATACTGATCTGTAATGTAG
The DNA here is from genome assembly GCA_004124795.1 of Poropuntius huangchuchieni. Taxonomy (NCBI): domain Eukaryota; kingdom Metazoa; phylum Chordata; class Actinopteri; order Cypriniformes; family Cyprinidae; genus Poropuntius; species Poropuntius huangchuchieni. The sequence continues at coordinate 4,514 of SCHK01405703.1, read as the reverse complement.
CCTACATTGCTATACAACGCGTTACCACATTTTGTCTTGTTTTAATTAATTGGCTAACTGGGAGTTGAAATTAGAAAAATGATCTCACATTGAAAATGATTTCAATATACATTCACTGAAACCTCGATGTCACGGCTCATCAGTGGAGGGGGTCATGAGGGCTGGGGAGCAGCAGCTCGCGCTCCAGATGTGGCACGCGGGAGCTGTCACTTCAGCACTCGCGCGCAGCTTCTGCAAATGCCACGCGCTCACGCGGCGAAGTTGCAAGAGACGCTGCAGAAATCTAATGCAACTCGCCTTTTGTTCTGTCACTATACAGCTTTTAACGTCCAAATGGCCGTTTTTGATGGTTAACAGTAACACAATACGTTTCCCGTCATACAAATGAACAACGGTTTAATGAATATGAAGCAAATAACGAATAGAAATTGATTAGCCAGAACTGGCACATGCGATACATAGCTAATAAACAAAAGCACACCTGTAGGTGGCGACGCCACGGTTAGCCCTGAAAACTGTAACTTGTTATTACGGCTCTATGAATGTTGAGCTGTATTATGTTTTGTTGCTTTGTTGCAGCAAACAAAACAAATCCGTATAGAAGCAAACCGCGCTGTGTTGTCAGACACGCAACAAAAAATAAAAAAATAAAAGAAATGTTGGTTGAAACTCACCTCTGTGCATTTCCTCTCCTTGTGAATTACCGCTGCTTCCACCTTGGTGAGCTCTGTAGACGAGCTTTATCTCTCCATTTTACAAGACCTACAAATCCCAACTTTTCTTCGATCTAGTTAATCCCATTCCTCAAACTGGAAAGAAACCACTGTATTCCTCACAGAGAACTCGCACCTCAAGTCCGCCTGACAGGTTGTAAATGACTGAGTTAATAATCCTGTTGAAAAAATTGCTTTGTAAATCCACATGCAGTGTGTCACCATTCAAATACGCGGAGAGTCCGGGGAGAGACGCGCGTCTGCGGGAGTCTCGGGCTGAACTGAGGTGATCGAACTAAACGAGGCTCATTTGAGCTTCGGGCGCTGCTCGCTTGAATGAGCAGCCTGTGCGCATGCGCACTTCACGAGAGTACGACGCGGTCAAGTTAAGGTGACGTGATTCGCCACGGCCGCAGCATCAAGTGTATTGATTTATTCTTTATTGAAGAGTTGAGTAATTTACTGTAATGCAGACTGTTTTTGACTAGGGACGATGTAGGCAAACAACAGCCTCCAGTCATGATTTAAATCATTCCACGAATACAAATGCGGTTTTTTTCAGTGTACAAGACGTGATGAACTCATTGCCGATGACTAGTATCTTCTTCTGACTCATCTGCTATATCTTCTGAAGATGCATCCGAACTGTAAGTGAATTTCAAATCAACAACTTGAGGCAAACGCATTTAGGTAATAAAGCATTTGGTCATGTTTATTTTCAATACAACATTCCAAAAGACATACTGACAAACAGCATTTCAACGCAACCAAAAACATTTTGAGAGTGATTCAGTAATAATTAAAACAGAGCACAGATGTACAACCTGTTAGGACCAATATGCACCTGACCAGAAACAATTAGTGAAAACCATCTGCAATAACTGCATGCCAGTTAACATGCAGGTCTAGTATGCAGCTGTATTATTGTGGTTTGTCAATAAATTTAGCCTTTGATAGTGAAATCACTTAATTAATGTGCATATGGTGCACCATAACAACACAGTTTTTAAATGTAAAAGAGATTAGGATATAAATCATTGCATGGATCAGAGCACCTGTCAGATATATACAGCTAAGAACAAAACCCTTCACACTGAACATTCTTCAGCAGCACATTATTAATTTCCAGTATTTTAAAAACAAGTAAAATAAATAAATAATACCACTTAGAAATCAAGGAAAAGTACCTAAAGGCATTAGTGACAATGGAAAAACAACCCAGAGTTTAAATATCGATAACAGTGCCTTCAATCGGAAAGAAGACAGACATAAAGGGAACTACAAGAATGCAAACAGAGGAGAGTGCAGAAACAACAACCTGCTTTGTGTTGACTATGGGCTATTAAGATTGGGGACTTGACTTCCTATATAATGTTGATATCCAGTGTCAAGTTAATGAATCGAAACACTGAACTCTCTGGGGAATCATATGGTTGTGGTTGGCACTAAGTGTTGAGAGTTAATGCAATACTTTATTGTGAAAGAACAATGCCATTTTTAATGACTCCATACAGCTAAATGCCTATTAAAATCCGTTTGCAGAGGACACCTTTGTTAACAGGGGGCCTCATGTAACGCTTAGATTCAAAGCATTTATTTAGTAAAGAGGTTCAGTGATGTGAAATAACTATCACAGTCACATTCATAGACATAGAGGCGGACAATTAATTAAGTCCTTCAAAACACACAACAGAAAACTTGAAACAAAACAAGAAGAGAAAATTACCGCTTCTGTTTCTGCCCACTTGACATTTACCAGTCACTTTAACAATACAGAAAAAGAAAGAGTTTCAAAAAAACATGTTAATCCCAAACCAAAGTACAAAAATGGCACAAAATACTTTTCTCTCTTCTCAATGTGCAAACATCATTATGCATTTAGGATCATGTAAACATACCTCTTCTCCTCAGAAGTCAACAGATCCACAAAGACACATCGCTGATCAAAATATTCATATTTAAATGGATTCCTCTGATTTCAGACATTATTAAATGCATAAAAATGCTCCAGTGTGGAAAAAAAGTGAAAATAAATAAACCACTGAAACGAAAGACGCAATCTTCTCAGCGTTTACCCACAACGCTCTCTCTGGTTTCTCACATGGCATCAAAATGGAAGCGATGGGCCTCCTGTCTCTTCTCCCGGTCATCTGCTTTCTGTAACACACAAACAATCAAAGTTTGCTACATGCTGTAACTTCACGGTCCTGATTGCAGAAGCTGCATCTCGCACGTTAACCGTGCCAGTGAGTTGAATGCGCACACAATACAATGGCATTTGATACATCAGGAGAGGAAAAGCACAGACACAAAGAGAGCGAGACAGACAGAGAACTCATTACACACACAATGGCACACTTTACCACGGCGAAATACCTCTGTGTGCGATCACAGATAGAGCCAACACCAGACACTTGCTGCCCGAGACTGATAATAACACACACTGCCAAGCCTGGAAAGTGAGCATGTGTGTGTGTGTGTGTGTGTGTTCAGTGATTATCCTGTCTCGGCGATGGCAAAAACGATGTCTATTCTCAGCTAGTATGAGTGACTCACGCACCGGGTCCCTCTGTGAAACACTTGTGAATTGGCACTCCTGTTCTATAAGGGTCACTTACAAGGATGTATTTTTAGCTTTAGGTTTGTCGTTTCCCACCTAGTAACTGTGGAAAACACGTCGGTCATAAGCAAAATGGCAAATCAGTTAAGAAGGAAAAAAGCAATGTCCCAGACAGATATAAGAAGGGATTATTCTCCTTTTCAAAAGGACTTTATATCTCACAGACCATGCAAAAAGAGCCTGAGGCTTTGACTGAGCACTGTCAAGCCCTACGCTATCTGCTCAGGAGCATCCAGATGATATCTATTCACAAGATATACTGCTATATGTCGGATTTTTCCACATGATACGGTGCCGAGGCACATCAACGTCACTATTCGCCGACTTTCATTGCCATAATTGAGGGTTGTAGTGCAAATACATACCTACGGGGTTCATCCTCATTTCAGGTCCATTTAAGTGTGTTCAGTGAGTCACAGGCCAGTCACAGACTCATTGATTACTCTGTCATGAGTGCTTGACTTAATTACATAGTGAGTGATAAAAATAGCCTGTATGCTCCTTCAAGCTCAGAATCACTGAATAGCAATGCAGTTGTAGCATGTCTGACCGTTTTAGTTGTTCCAGCAGCAGCCTTTAAGTAATAGTACTGTAATAGTCTCTGTCAGATCAGCTGCTAGCTATTTAATGATGCAACTTCACATGATTTCTAACACAGGCACTGTACCAAGGAAACTTCAGTTTCCACAATTTTGTATTATGTTTTTGTTGCAGAAGCGCATCTTGAATTCCTTCGCCACACATTGAGTTTGACGTGTGCTCTCCAATGAGCACACCTCAAGGCGCTGACATGCTTGAACATATATATGTACATAAAAGCTGGTAGTGATGGAGCCGTAGGCAACATATAGTTCAGGGTCTATATACTGACAGGCTGACATTCACATGACCCACACACATCCGCAGTCTCCCACATGGAGGAGGATTAGACGCAGTCATGTTGCCTGCGAGGCAATTTTATAAAGACCTTTCCATGCCAAAATCATGTTCTCCTATTATAATTCAATAAACAGATCAATATAACATTATTTATTCAATTAAATTCTGCCGCCTGTTTTGCTGTACACTTGTGACATACTTGTAATACGGTTTTGTTTAATATAGCAGTATTAAAGTTGCCATGAAATGCACTTCGCCCTGTTTTATAAATGCAACTTATTGTGAACAATTAATCTATGCTT
>SCHK01405696.1:2091-15494 GCA_004124795.1 Poropuntius huangchuchieni | reverse complement strand
TCTGCTCAACAAGCTGCACAATTTGAGGTGACATTCATGTCTGTAGCACAACAGGGCGTTATGCACCAAATTTAATACTCAAGAGAGGAATTGTTCAGATTGCTAAGTGAATAAGTGAAAGAAACCGTTTTTCAGCTATTTTTCAATACAGTTATTTCAATCGTAATCCATATGATTTGGAATTTTATACAAAACACAGATTTTGCAATGTTAGTCACTTGTATTTGTCATGTTGACCAACAGAAAGCTGCTTGCTTTGGAAAACTTCTGTGTAAGCTGCACTTCAGGCTACTGAAAACAGGCAATAGATCACTTCTGGCTAAAATATGAGTCCATAATCCATAATAAAGCTTCCTCCAGTAACAAAAAAAAACAAAACAAAAAATCCCCTGTTGTCCTCTCACATCAAAATCCCTCAACATGTTAGCTTTTCATACTGTTTTGGGCAGTTTTTAGGCTCCCGATTCAGACAAAATGACTTTTTCACTGGAGAAAGCAATATTATGGATTATGGACTCATATTTTGGCCAGAAGCTATGGTTTGAAGTTAAAACGTCTTGATGGATTTGTTTCTTACAAACACAAAGCTTTTCACTTCACAAGACATTAATTGATGTACTGAAGTGGTGTGAGTTACTTGTGGATTATTGTGATGTTTTTACGGCACCCATTCACTGTAGAGGATCCACTGGTGAGCAAGTGATGAAATGCTAACTTTTCTCAAATTACATATCACTACATTTTCAATTGTGTTATGTTTGATGTCATATGTCCGTTGCAAAGTTTGTAGAAATTTTGCATGCTCAACAACTAGTGTGCAGCTTAAGGGAGGCATTAAAGTGTCTGGATGAATCATCATAACATAAACGGCCCTCTATAAAGTTGTATCTGACGCCTCGCATACTTTAAAATAGTTTATGTAGTTAATCTCCAAGCTAGATGCACATTGAGTTTGACAGCTACTGCACCTTGAGACTGGGCCTTTAATGCACTTAAGTATGTAGAAAGTATGAAAACACAACATTCAGACAGAAGTAACGAAGCGCTGAGGTGTGATGCATTCACTGGAGTGGGAAAAAGCACTGAAGACACACTCGACAGGTAATCACATTCAGCATGGCAGCTTCTCTCTTGATTCTCGTCACTTTCTTGTTCTTTCCAGCTTGACGTACACACTCACACGCACACACACATATGCGTACACGCACACACTGTACATGTATAATGCATGTTGTGCAGGGCTGCGGGGCAAGATGCCTCTCTCAATAAGCAAGATGCCAAACTGACACTTCCTGAGTGAGGTATCAGGGGAATTAGCAGGGCAGCAGTGCTCATTCGTTCTTTTCCCTTCTCTCGCTCTCTCAAGACCCTCAGGTTACACTCAACGAAAACCAGCGATGGCGCAATCTCCTCCACAATGATCCAGAGATACAGCATCCATGGTTACTGAGACATGCTAACCTCATTTACGGATGAGATATTGGAAGCTAATTTTCCCCAAAGAAAAGCAGCTCAGTTTCATATTCTTGATTTAGAACCACGAAAGACATATTTAATTCATTTACATGTGCTTTAATACTAAACTTTAAAATCATCGAGGGTCTTGTGCAACAACTGCCTCTGAAAGCTAATCAACTAACTTTTGTTTTTTAATTAAAAGTGCATGTGAAAATCTTTTGTGTGTCTCTCTGCAGCCAACATGCAATATCTTTAAGAAATGGGTTTGTTGAAGTTGTACAAAACAATCTAATTGCAAAATCCTAATTTCAAAGGTCCTCATGCATTTTTAAAATGTCTTCCAAAAATTGTATGGAGACAGTCACAAAGAGAGTCACTGAAGGTGCATGATCATGCAACTGCAAATGCCATACTGACTGTATACTGTAAGCAAAATTAGATTTATATGTTTAGTGAGTGCACTAGTTACAGTTTTTCTTTTCTTTTTATTAATCTTTTAGCAATTTTTAAAAAGATTACAGAATACAGAAGAAGTCTTAAAATATAAATCTGTTTATTTCTTTTACAAAATTTTTACTGCATTTTTTTCTAGTGAATTAATTTTTAAATCATTCATTTTTAAATTATTTTAGTAAGTATTATGTAAAATAAATATCAATTTAATTTCAGCAATTGTTATGATTGCATTATTAACCATATTTAAATCAAATACTGTGAAAACATATACTGTATGTCGGTTTTATATCTCTAAGATATCAGCATCAGCCATCAAAAATACCTGTATCAGTCTACCACTTCTGTTTAATTATAGGTGATCTTCAGCTTAATCAACACTGAACTGAATAATGAGCTGAATAATGACACCATTATCTTCTATAGAGCTGCTTTACAGCTGATATTGAATTTGTTTTATAATTGATGAATTACACAACATAACCCTGTTATATTTTTCTGCTTCTTAACGTGTAGCTGCTTTGAAACTATCTATATTGTATAAAGGCCTGTATAAACAAATGTGACTTGACCCAGCTAACAGCTATTATTCTATCACTTCTTGCAATTTAGGTCACAGATTGTGCTTTTTCATGCACCCTGTTTATGTGTCCAGAACTTTTAATTAATTAATCAAATGCAGAGTGATTTCATACAGTGACTACCAGGGCGAGTGAAGACAGTGGAGCTCATGTGATGTGCCTCCTATCAGCTACTGTAGATGCAGTTAAAGGACTAGTTCACTTCTATTATAAAAATTTCCTGATAATTTATTCACCCCCATGTCATCCAAGATGTTCATGTCTTTCTTTCTTCAGTGGAAAAGAAATTAAGGTTTTTGAGGAAAACATTCCAGGATTTTTCTCTGTATAGTGGACTTCAATGGTGGCTAATGAGTTGAATGTCCAAAGTGCAGTTTCAGTGCACCTTAAAAATGCTCTATNATAGTGGACTTCAATGGTGGCTAATGAGTTGAAGGTCCAAAGTGCAGTTTCAGTGCACCTTAAAAATGCTCTACATGATCCCAGTCAAGGAATAAGGGTCTTATATTAAGTAAAAACTTGTATACTTTTTAACCACAAATGCTTGTCCTGCACTAGTTCGTCCTCACACATGAATGTAATCACGTATGCGTGACATAGGTGGAAGTATCGACCCAGTGTTTACATAGTGAATGCGCAAAGAAAGTCGAATGCCCTTTACAAAAAAGGCAAAAAAAAACAATGTCAGATGATTTTGAAGCTGGAGCAGAAAATGAGATGAAGTTTTTCGCCCTACCCTACCTTTCTGAACCAAAGTACACAGATGAAGAATTAACCACGCGTGACCTATACAACGTGATTATGCAATGTGTGAAGATTTTTGATTAAAAAGTGTATACATTTTTATTTTTTTGGAAAATGACAGATCATTTTGCCCTTAATCCTCAGCTGGAATCATGTAGAGCCCTTTGAAGCTGCAATTTGGACCTTCAGCTCATTGGGAACCATTGAAGTCCACTATATGTAGAAAAATCCTAGAACGCTTTCCTCAAAAATCTTAATTTCTTTTCGAAATAGACATGAGAAATAGAAAGAAAAAAAGAAATTGATATAGAAATAGAAAGTCATGAACATCTTGGATGACATGCGGGTGAGTAAATCATCCGGAAATTTTTATTCTAATTTTCCAATTTTATATACTGTATGTCTCTGAGCTATGCATGGTAAAACTTGTTTGAAATTTTGTGTTGCATGTACGACAAATAGTGTATTTTTGTGTGTGTGAGCACAATAAAATAAAAAGCAGGCTGTGAAAACCTTCTACAGTATGTTAGAAACCTTAAAATGAACTACCATATTTTTCTATGAATCATATTTAGACAAGTGCTATTTTTAAGACAAAAGCTCCTATGATATAATGCCAGGTTTGTATTCATTGTCAACTAAACAATTATTCATTTAATGAGATTGTTATACATTCAATACTAGGGACATTGTTCCAAAGAAACGCAATGAATAAAAACACGTATAGCTTTGCTGTATCTTATAAAGGCTCACCTTATCATTGACGAGCAGCTCCATGGGGCTGTTTCCCCACTCTATCAGCACAATCTCATTGGCTTGTCCCGGGACGCCATAAGAGAATGGGGTTCCGATTCCAGGACTGGCGCTGGACTTGAGCCACATACACACGGTGAAGGCGTACATCTCTGGCAAGCTCTTCTTGATGCGGCCATACAGATAGTTGGTGCGCAGAGGCAGAGACACTTTAAAGTCCTCTGGAGATTTGAATGCACTGTTACCTGCGAAGAGAATCGAGGGAGAGGTTTGCATTGAAGGACAGGAAGATGCAAACTGCTGACCTGAGATTGTGTTAATTTGATTTGGGCAAATTGAATCTGAGTAAAGCTTTCAGGTTCAATTAATGAAATGAGCGATCCATGCAGGCTCATGTAATTGTTCTAATATGAAATGACATGCTGGGGCTATGTAAGGTGAAATAATGATGTAGCTGCTGATTATGCTTTGGCGTTAATCAGTCGCTTTGCAAAAGTGGCTCGATTTGTGCTAACACTGATCAGAATTCTGAATGCAACAGGACGATATGGCCATCCAGTGCTAACAGATGGGGCTTGAATAAATCCCATATCCAAAAAGGCCAAAGGAGCGGTAAAGGCAAACAAATGATTGTAAATATCAAGTTCATTTACATGCAGACATTCTCACACAAAATGAAATCTGCCACAGCCAAAACATTCTGCCACAGTGGTACCTTTGTTTCATCCAACAACATTTTGAACATGGCCCAATGCATTGAAGTTTATGCAGTGAAGCGTTTGCTAAAGGTTTCCCCTGATGCTGTGTTGAGCGCTGGTCAAGCGTTCAAAGTTTCAACAATGACCTTTCAAAGTGCAGCCAATGATTTACAAGCAATCTGCATGATGGATGCTATGCTGCCTTTGCCACATGACTGCTCCAACTTTGCACAAAAGTTGAATTTTACCCATGTATTACCATTCAAAATTTTAGTATCAGGAAGATTTTTTTTTTTTTAAAATACTTTGATTCATGAAGGAAGCATTAAATTATTAAATTAAATTAAAAGCAAGTAAAAGTGACAGTAACGACCAGATCTCATGACAAAAATGTACCTGTGGGAACCTTTCCGTAAGATGCGAAATGCGTAGCGCCATGTACGTTTCGTGACATATTTGACGTGAAATGTCCACTGACTGGTGCTAAAAGTGGCGCTATAAGTCTAATGCTCCGTGACATTTTAAAATAATGTACAATCTTTGCGCTACACCTAAACCTACCAGATAGTATGAACAAAAGCGAATGTGACATAAAAACGCAATCGCAAGCATGCCGTTTTAGCTTGTTTTTCAATTTTTCATGAGCCAAGTTTTTGATGGGATTCCACATCTTAAATCCAATTCTGTGCCGGCTGCGCTACTGAGAAAGCTTGTTTCATTCGTAAAGTGAAACATAAGGAATTGTAATCATAACTGTGTACAAAAAACGATTACAAATGCTCGCTGTTTTACCATCTCTAGCATTAATTTCTGTTGGAAACTGCAGTGATATGTACTGATTGGTACATATTTCGCATCTTGCGAAAAAGTTCCCACAGGTACAGTACGTTTTCGTCACGAGATCAGGTAGGACAGTTAAGACATTTATAATGTTAGAAAAAAACGATTTCACATAAATGCTATTTTTTTTGTTTTTTTTTATGTTCTACACTCTAAAAAAAGTGGCTCGTAATCATAGCGGCACCACTTTTGGTGCTATATAGCACCAATTTGGGTGCTTCAGTGGTTCTTCAGCGGTTCTTCACTGGTTCTTTGCCAAAGAACCGCTGAAGAACCTTTTTTTTTTAGAGTGTATTCATTAAAAAATCCTGAAAATTTTTTATTCTGGTGTCCACAAATCTATGAAGTACAGATGTTTTCAAAATTAAAACTAAGAAATTTTTCTTCAGCAGAAAATTATCATGTTAGAGTGATTTCTGAAGGATCATGTGACACTGAAGTAATGATGCTTTGACATCACAGGAATAAAAACAGTTATTTTAAAATTTAAAATTGTTTCACAATATTACTGTATTTTTAATCAAGTAAATGCATCCTTTAAATGGTGAGAACAAAGATGTCTTTCAAGACCATTAAAAACTCTTTCCGACTTCAAAGTTTTGAATGATGTTTATATAATTATTTATTTTGTTTGTTTTATTGTTTTCTTTTCAATACTTTCTCATCTTTGTTTGCTGTCATGTGGTTTTTGTTTAGCATGCTTTTCCCTCAAGGACTGCTTTTGTTCTGTGATATATCAAAACAATCGACAGGACTTTTTTTCTCGCTGTGAATATATGTATATCTCATGCTTTCTTTCTTTACCAGCTCGTAGCCCTTCGGTAGCGCTTTCTGCAATCGTTTCATGTGGAGTTCAAAGTGTGTATGGCGCTTACACTGAGTGTGAAAGGGCTTTGACTAGTCTACCTATCCCATACTGGGGACAGCAGGTAAAAAATGTTTTGAACTGGTAGGGCACCGCATCAGTAAGAAAAAAATGATGGATTCTATTTCATTTGGCATGACTGATTAAATAATTCATGTCTGATAGCAGCCATACTTTTCTCCAGCTCGGTGATCCTCTCCAGCAGTGAGTTGAGGGTGTTCTCGGTGCGCTGTCGGTGAGCGGTCGTCTCGTTGTACAGCTGGCTCTTCTCCTCCTCCAGTTCGGCCACTCTGTTCAGCAGCTGGCTCTCCAGGTCAGTCAGACGGCGCTTCAGCAGGTCTCTCAGCTCGTTGGGAAACATCCCACTTGATGTGTTGGCACGCAGCTGCTGCTGCTGGACAAAAGACACCAAATATTAATCATGCTGTTATGGCCAGAAATTGTACATAATGAACTGCTGGGGATTTGTGAGATGCTGAATTAATGTTGAACACATTACGGGGGTCCCACTTTATATTAGGTGTCGCCAACTACTATGTACTTCCATCAAATTATACTTCAAATTAAATTATATTTAGATGTACGTAACATTTAAATGTTTATTCAAGTTAAAAATATAATTTACGATCATAGAATCTACCTAATTGCATTAATTTATATTAAACAAACCATTTTTTTATGGGTTAAACAAAGAAGAAATATCTCTTAATGTTAAAAATGGAAGGTTACCACCTTTTCATTGTAGATACAATGTACGTATTGTATTCAGTGCTGTACTACAAAACACTTACGACTATTAAGGGTCAACAGTGATATTATAGGTTACACTTTATTTTAAGGCTTCCTTGTTGAAGTGTAATTATACATTTAAGTACTGAGTAATATTAATCAACTACATGTATGGTTAGGGTTAGGATTAGGGTTTTTCTTAGGATTACTTGCATGTAATTATGCATAATAAATTGTTATTACAATAGTAAGTACATGTAATATACATGTAAAATGTGTAAAAATCTTAAAATAAAGTGTTACCAAATTGTACTGTAGATGTAATTACAAGAAGGTATTTTTAAATATAAGCACACTGTAAAAACATGCATGTGCACATAATTTTTCATAGTAGTTGAAGACACCATGTGGGTCCATTTTTTAAAAATATATAATTACAATGGGTTGTTATTCAGTTTATAGTTTTGTTAAATCAGTTTATTACATGTAGAGTTAAGTGAAATAAACTAATTTAACCCTTCCAGAGTGAAAATTAGTATTCATTTTGATCCAATGACCCTGTATGAATTCAAGTTTTTCATATTGGTAATATTCCATATCTAGTTGGCTATTACCAAGAAGTGTTAATGCATTTAGCTTCAGCAATTCTGTTAATGCATAATTTGCTCTTTTTGTATGCAGCTATCCGAATTATAGTCTTTGAAAAACGCATAGTGGTCACCGATTGCATTTTCAACTAAAACACTCTTGGTTCCAAAATGGGGTTTGTGCATCGATGCCATAGAAGAACCATTTTGGGTTCCCCAAAGAACCTTTCAGTTTAGAGTTCTTAAATTTACCGCTCTTTTTTCTAGTTTGAAGGACATAGGACATAGGACATATAATTTTCACTATAAAGAACTTTTAGTGGTTCTTAATGGAACCATCGATGTCAATTAAGAATATTGATTTTTAAAAGTGACGAGCCAAGTTCTTTGCACTATGAGTATATCTTTAAAATAATGGCTGTATCTGCTCACTTCCCTCCTACAATACCAAAGCTCATTATTAATATTTAATCAAATAGAAAAAGTCCCTCCCTCCACGTAACATGGCTCATATGACTTTGTTTTGACAGGCGTAAATCAAGCATCACTAATAAGCAAGACCAATTTTCACAGATCATTAGAGCTCTATTTTCCTTAAAAGCATCACAAATGGCTCTTAAGTGCCCATGATCGCTCATAAGCATAAACTCTCACCTCCAGGTTCTCCAGTCGGTCTTTGAGGCTCTGCATGGTCTTGCCCAGCTGCTCCACAGTCTCGGTGGGGTCACGCGGCAGATCGCCCATCGTGTTTTTACTATAATCCTTCCTGCGCGCGCTGCCCCGAGACCTGGCGTCCGCCTCGCAGCGCGCGAGTTTGGAGTTGAGCTCTTTGATGGTGCCCTGCTGACTGACGATAGTCTCCTTCTGCTGCAGGATGGTCTCTCGAAGCTGAATGATAGTATTCCGCAGCTCTTCCTCCTGCGGACTTGTGCTTTGGACCCGGTTGGTCGTTTCCACCGGGCAACTGAGGTCGGTGCCCGCTGGCACGGCGGTGCACACGAAGCGGTTTCCTTTCGCGCCGCTCGCGCCAGCCACTTTCCCGCTCCCTGACGCGTATAAAAGCAGCAGTGCCACAAAAAGAGCTCTCATTACGACCGTTTATCTCTTAAAAACGCATAAAACTTGAGTAAACTCGGTAAATTAGACGAAAAAAGACGTTTAGCGTAGATTCCACAATAAATTCAGATCTTCAAAACACCATTTGAGTTTGTTATTTAAATAAAAATGCGTATAGCTCCACGACGTCGCGCTCAAAACAAAATCACTCAAAACAAGCACAAGACCGAAACAACACAGATTAGCTGTAGTTAGCCTGGAAATCCAAAGCTTTTTCCAGGACAAATCGAGTGCTGCTCTCTTAGCACAGTCAGTGAATATGTTAAACAAACTGTTGGAGTCCTTCTCACACACGCGTCAAACGCATTTAACTCCCTGTCACTTTAACAAAACCGCTCACAAACAAGTGGCTGTCCAAACGAAGAGCGATTTCCAGAGCGGTTTCTGGCGTTAAATGCCGACTGGCAGCGCTTTAAGTCTCTTCACACAGTCAGTGGTGCTGAACGGACAGCGGCGCTTTACCGGATTAATATAGAGACTCAGGCGCGCGCAGTTTGGCTCCACTGGAGGAGCGCGCGGATTGACTGAGCTTCATCTACGTCACTTACTCGCGCTTGATGCGAGTCACGCTTGTAAATTATATTGTCATGGCTTTTTCTGGCCTCCCGTGAATGTCGCGTTGAATAAACAGTGCGCCGAGCAGATGCAGAGAGCTCCTTCATAAACTGCAATTTCAGCCAATAACTGCTTCTCGGCCAATTTAACCCTCGTGTTCTGGAGAGATGACGTTCTTCACCTTATGTTTGGGTCCAAAGATGATTCATATGTCAAGTTAATCCACCTTGACAACAGTTGGTTAAACTTAAAAGGTTTAGAAAAGTGAAGTCAATTCTGGAATTCTGGATGGTTCTAAACCTTTTAATTGGCCATCCACTGTCAAAATATAATATGCCCTCATACAGAGAATTTTTTGTCTGGTACTTCTGCTAAAATAACAAAAAAAGGACTTATTATATTATTAACATGTTGGCTTTTTACATACTCATAAAGCATACATTTTAGATGACCATGCAGACATCCCCAATACCTAAACTTAACAACTACTTTACTAACTATTAATAAGCAGCAAATTAGGAGTTCATTGAGGCAAATGTCATGGTTAATGTTTTGTTAATAGTGAGAATTGGATGTACGGTCAACCTAACGTTTTTTATACAGAAACTATGGCTGACACTATAAATTAAAATAATGACAATTTACAAAACATTGCTCTTTTTTAATTTAAGAATCAAATTAAATATGTAAAAAAGCTGTTGTATTGAAGACTATGGACGTTAACTTTAACGTGTTAGTCAACCTGTAACTTTTTAAATGTAACAAGAGAAAATGAAATTAAAATTAATTTAATTTAAATATAATTTGCCAACACAAATGTTAGTTGCTAATTTTTTAATTAGCTATTTTTTTTAATTGCTAAGTGGCTTAAAATGTAATTCATTTTAAATATTTTTTTTAAAGACATTTTAAATTTGTACATTAAGTTTTACTTAAGCCTCTTAGTGGTTGTTGCAATTTTTAAGAGTGGCTTATAGGGTATACTTAATAATATTGCTAATTTAGATGCAAAATTAACTTTCCATTAACTTTTTTTGTCTTCGGGAAAATAAATACTTTTGATTAATATAACATTTCTATGAATAATTTCTATAATATAATTTGAGAGTAAAAAAGTGCTTTTAAAAAAACAAAACTTTAAAATATTTATTTATTGAGTTTTTTTTTTTTTTGAGTGTATTGTCATTGTATGGAAAAGGTGCTTTCCTCAAAGCTTTGGCTTTGGGACATCACGAGGCTGAGTACTGTAGGGTGAAAGTCTCCAATTATTTTTAGGGGCCACTGTATGAACTTCTGACGTTGTTGTTGTATTTTTTCACACCTAGTTTATATGTGGCCGCTGTCTTCTTCCTCTGCGGCTTCAGAGGCAGAGGCTTAATGGCCTGTTGCTGGCAGTAATACTGCGCGGGGCGGCTCGGGTCACGGGTTTGGTGACAGTTTCCATGTTCGTTTAGACACACGCAGCGGGCGGCTGCCACCTCTCCAGTGACTCCACCCAAATTGGAAAACACATTTGAGTTTCTCTCTCGCTCTCTGATCCAGGTGGCTGTTGTAAGCTTAGTATTCACACAGCTTATTCTCCAAAGCCTCAAAAAAGGACGCTAAGTCTTTCAGCTTGTGCCAAAACTAAATTATTGACAGAGACTGGTAAATGTGTACACAATGCAGCAACAATTAATTATAATTCATGTGTAAGAATTAGCCCCAATGGCACAGTTTACACTAAAAAATGGATTATTCGAAGATAAATAAAACAAAGATTATTGGAGTATGTACAGGAAAATACTTCTTCAGTCTTTCATGTTTAATTCAGTGTGTTACCTGCTGATTCTTAATCATAATTATTTATGAGATTTACTAGCAATTTCTGAGCACAAATTGTTTTCACACCAATATTTTTTTTTCAGTGTACCACAAATATATTATTTTAGTTTCTTTATAGTTATTTGTAAAACTTATTAGCATTTTCTTCTGTGAACAAACCAATATATTTTGAAGAAGAATGACTCAAAAATGTCAAAAAGCAACATGAAAATGCGAAGACATTTTATTTACAGCTCTTATACTTCATTCATGTTTAAGAAATTCAATTATAGCCACCAAGTCTGATGATATCATTTGCAATTTTAAACCAACTACTACTTTAATGTTTGCTTGAGATTAGCTGCATGTATTTCTAATGTATTTAAATCTATTTTAAGCACATAACATCTAAAGTTAGTAATGCATCCCTGCAAAAGCGGCCCCAAGGTCTTCCATCTGACATCACATCTGTGGCATTAATCTGTGGCTGTGTCATATAACAGCTCTGTGGTGTCGCGTGCGTATTGTCACGACCTATGATCATCAGCGCTCCGCGTCACAAGTGTGACTCAGGACTCACAGATGCACACAACATGCTGATGCTTTCTCATTTACAGCAGAACTATGTGTCCCCTTGAGCAAAAATCTTCCAAACTTTGACAGGTAGACAGGGACGGGCTCCTGTCTGTTGCGATTTGATGCCAATCATCCTCCTCAGCAGCTGTACTGTCAATTTTATTAGGTAAATACTCAAGCGACAGTCTCATCTGTTAAAAGACGCTGATTTGTATTCAAACATTCATCTCGGCTTTTGACAGAGGCTCTTAAGATGAACTCCTACAA
This sequence comes from Poropuntius huangchuchieni, assembly GCA_004124795.1. Taxonomy (NCBI): domain Eukaryota; kingdom Metazoa; phylum Chordata; class Actinopteri; order Cypriniformes; family Cyprinidae; genus Poropuntius; species Poropuntius huangchuchieni. The sequence goes on along the minus strand of SCHK01405696.1, from coordinate 3,469 downwards.
TATACATATGAATTTGCTTGGGGTTATTTGAGAAAGAACAAGATCAAATAACCCTTTAGTTCCTGAGGGTGCTGCCGCTCTGCAAACGCTGGGTGAGATTCGGATTAGAGACCCAGAGATCTCAAAAAAGACATGATGCAATGCTTTTGGGCACAATGTATCAAGATTGGTTGAAGAGAATGTGTGTTTGAGCGCATGTGTGTGTGAGAGAGAAAAAAGCTGTGCTCGTAACAGCATACGCCGCTTACTAATTCCACACTATGTAGTATGCACTGTTGGACAGTGACTAAAAGTAGCAACTCGAGTAACTCTTGCATTTTTTTTCAGTAGTAGAAGTTGTCTTCTCTTTTTTTTTTTCAAGAAGTGTACTGTGAAAAAAGCTTCATTGGTATTTTGTGGCATGCATAAATTTACAGTATATTCAAATGCTTTCATTCCAATAATCTACATATATCTTTACGCTTTTGGCAGATGCTTTCATCCAAAGGGACATTGCATTCAGAGCATGCATTTTATCAATTGATAAATAGTGTTACAACCTGGTGTTACATATGGTCCTGTCTAGAATATCAGTCATGAACTAGATAAAAAAAAAATTGTCAAGACAAACTTCAGGTTGGCTTGAGAAAGCCAAGCCAAACTTTTCAAGTTTGAAAACTTAGATAGATTACCCTGCTGAAAAAAAAAAACATGCTGGGATGCTGTTTTTTTTGCTGGTTTATGCTGGTGCTTTGCTGGTTTATGCTGGTCCATTGCTGTTTTATGCTGGTCCTTTGCTGGTTTATGCTGGTTCTTAGCCAGCACATGACCAGCATAAACCAGCAAAGAACCAGCATAAACCGGGAAAGGACCAGCATTAACCAGCAAAAAAACAAACAGCATAAACCAGCATCCCAGAGTCAAAATATACCTAACCAGCATACGCTGTTTTTTTTCAGCAGGGTAGATAGATGTTGATAACAAGTTTCTAGCATGTTTTTAGCATTATTAGCCTGTTACTAGCATGAATAGCATGTTGCTAGCATGATTAGCAAGTGACTAACATGTTTACAGCATGATTAGCAAGTTACTAGCATGTTTCTAGCATTAATAGCATGTTACTAACATGTTGCTAGCATGATTAGCAAGTTACTAGCATCTTGTTAGCATGACTAACATGTAGCTAGCATGATTAGCAAGTAACTAGCATGTTGCTAACATGTTTCTAACATGATTAGCATGTTACTAACATGTTGCTAGCATGATTAACAAGTTACTAGCATGTTGCTAGCATGATTAGCAAGTTACTAGCATGTTTCTAGCATTAATAGCATGTTACTAACATGTTGCTAGTATGATTAGCAAGTTACTAGCATCTTGTTATCATGACTAACATGTA
>SCHK01405672.1:0-11425 GCA_004124795.1 Poropuntius huangchuchieni | reverse complement strand
GTCCACTAAACTGGACTTTCTGAATGTATGTAATTGCTAGGATGTTTTAGAAAGAAAAATTTAAAAGATGAAAAAGAGAAATTTATAATTTATTGCATATTATTGAATAATATGTAATCATGTAATCCATAAAAAAGTAACTGTAGTCTGATTACGAGTATTTTAAAATGTAACTTACTCTAATTACAAGTACTTCATTTTTGGAATCTGATTACATAATCCAGATTACATGTAATCAGTTACTACCCAGCTCTGGGTATATATATATATATCCCTTCCCCAAAGACAGATGAATTTCTCTCTCTCTCTCTTTTTTCTTTACATTCTTTCTTTGCCACCTGTTGGCCATTACAAAATTCCAGTAAGTTTAAAAATAAGATAAACATTAGTCATCTATAATGGAAATTGCTAATCTCCGGGTCGTGCTTAAAGAGTGCCCCCATCTTCCAGATTATGCTGTTAGATCATCAGAGCTGTTTTCTCTTCAGCAGAGTCTGCCGATATTTCCTCCCATCTGAATCCAGATGATCTGCACTTATAAAAGAAATAGTACACCGCATATTACAAAAACTGTACTTTTAAGAATACAGTACCTTTCAGGTATAGTTCATACATATATACTTTTTTTCATATTAAGTCTCAGTATGCTGATATAAAACAATGCACATAAAACATATTTGATTGTGTTTGGATAATGTTTGTAACGTGTCCCATAGGATTTATGTCTACTTTCCTTGCACAATGTAAGTCATTAGAGCTACTGCTGAGGTGCTGAGGTGCTGTTGTGCGACCACCAGCATAATTAGCACAGGGTTTGTTTTATGGAGGGGCTATTATCACTCGCCATAAACAGCCAAAAGTCGCCATTCTCCGCCCCAGCAGTCAGGCAGGGGCTTTTTACGGGGCCTCATGTACCCAACACACGGCACGCATGTGTTTCCTTGTGCTGTCGCGATCGATCAGCACCCCGTCACGTCACTCAGTCCTAGCGAGGCCAGTCTTGTGGCCATTAGTTTCCACCAATGTTGGTCTTAATTGTTCGGTAGGTTTTGACAATAAAAACACATTCCTTGAATCACACTGTTTTATAGGTCTTTGGTATATTTTTATATGATGGGCTTTTAAGAATGTAATTAGCGCCACTGAGTTTTAACAACTTTCAACACTTTTATTTTTCTTTCAAATTATGAAATACAAAGATCTTGTAACTTAATGGCCAAAAGTCCTGGCTTAATTTAAAACAGGCATCTTTAGGCTCCTGCATTGTTTGAGAACTACTATTGATTCAAGTTTAATTTAGTTTAAGGTGCTAATAATTAACAACTAAACAAGTGGTATGAATACCAAGCAATCATTAGGTTTATCATAATATAACATTTAATGTGTCATTCAATGTCCAATTTAATTTTACATCCACCTTCTATTTATTTAAACCTCTTAGTTGTAATTCATATTTTTTATCTTTTGAATTTCTAGTGCTTCATGCCACAATTAGTTAATTGGTTTCATGAAATACCTTGACTAATGTGGGTTTATAATGTGGCGATGGAGGGTTTAAGATGTTACTGACCCAAAACTGACCCAGACAAAATCGTAGCAGAGCAACTTACCCTAATTAGCATGCTTTCACGGGGCATCCAGGCCCAACTTTAAAGAGTGAGAAACTTGGAGAGAAAGCAAAAGGAAAAACTGAATGAAAAATGAAAAACAGTGTGCCCAGTGCAGTTTCCTTTGTAATGGGCAGGGGGCTCGTTTTATGGACATTTTAGGGACAGAAAATTTCCATTCCACTCAATCATGTGGTATTATTAAAGGTAGTTGTGCCACAACACATTCAGAGAGGAGAAATTAGTCTGTTTTTCATTTCACAAGTTTCCATTGCAAACACCAAATGGAAAGGTTTTTTTTTTTTTCTGAAAAAAGGACATGTTGTATTGTTTTTCAGTAGGCTGATAAGGTCTTTAACATTTTAAGGCTGGAACAAAATATGTATTTTTTGTTTTGTTTTGTTTTTTAAACAACAAAGTTTTCTCTTTCAAAGGAATAGTTCTCTCACAAAAAATAAATAAATAAATAAAAAATCAGTCATCATTTACTCACCCTCATGTCGTTGTCCAAAGAACACAAAAGGTGAACTTTTCAAGAAAATCTCTGTACATTTATGAAAGGTCTTGAGAAGCGATGCAATGCCCAATTCATGAATTGTTCTTTTGAGTCAGATCTGAATGAATCGGTTGGTCCAATTCACAAAACTAATCTGAATGAGTCATATTAAAAATGTATGTGTTTCGCAGAAAAAAAAACAAAGTCATATTCATTTAGAACAACCTAACGTTAAATAGATGATGACAGAGTTTTCATTTTTGGGTGAACTATCCCTTTAATTTTCAGATCAGGGCAGTGTTTTTGGGGGGGGGGTTGTCCTCCATGACCTTTTCTCAAATTCTGTCCTCTATAGAGTTCTGTGTTTAAGTATCCTGTCAGTATTCTCTGTGCTAGAATGATTCCCAGTCAAATAAAGTAAGCTAATAGCACCAAAGAGAGTCATTCCACAGTTTGAACTTCATGCTGAAAAAGTGGAAAATATAAAACTTCTGGCTGAGGAACGCAACAACTGCACGTACACACAACATGGGCTCTGTGTGTACATTAATGTGCCTATGCACTTGCTTGTGTATGTGTGTGTACATTTATGCTATTTCTTTTGATACCAGTATATACCAATGTACAATGATAGCCATTTAGTTATATGTCATTAAAGCAAAACTGGATTTGCTGTTATTCTATTGGCTGATGCACTGATCCAACAAAAAAAATAACCAGACAAAGACTTAAGTTCAACCAAAAATGACACATCTGTCATCACTTACTTACCCTCAAATCATTCCAAACATGTATGGCTTTCTTTTTTCCGTGGAATACTCTGAAGAATGTCACTGGACATTGAACCCCATTGACATTTTCAGTATACCAGGTTACATTTAACTAGAAAAACTACTGCAAAATTTAAATATAACTTAAAATAAAATAAAAACAAATGTTTTTAAAAAATGTAAAAAGTTATCTGGGCTGAAATAAAATTTATTTCATATAAAAGTACTAAATTACTCAAATGTAAATAAAAATAAATTAAAGCTATATTTAAGAAAAACAAAAAAAAATTACAAAGTTAATAAAACTTGAAATATTCTTGAAAACTCAATATCTAAAAATATAAGCTAACTCAAAATATTAATAAATAGTATATAAATAAAGTGTATTGTTTATAAAGCTTCAGAAGTTCAGTATTATCAGAGCAAACAGATTTCAAATGTAGCTATTGAGGTTGAATTACTGACAAGCTATAGAACATCTGTGCTGAGCTGGTGGATACGTTTTGACTTATTGACTTGTGCTGTCTGATTCTTTAACTCCATTTTAAACTCGGTGGATGTCAGCTGTGCTTCCAGATGTCCCTGCTCTCTCTCACCCCGCCTCATTAAGAGCCTGTAAAAAAGTTGGGGGGTGGCATCATAAAATCCCCACTATAATGAGTGGTTAAGTGCAAACAAACAAACGCGAGAGAGGTCAAGGGCGGCCGAAACACAACACCCGTAGTGGCCTGGCAGAAAAACTGCAGACTTTCACACACCGGGGTGACCGTTCCCCATTCCTCCCTGACATGTCCAGGGCAGAGAGTGATTACTGTGGGACAATAGGGCAGCCTGGGACAGACAGACCACCTGTCAGGAGGTGGGGAGGAACCTTAATCAAAATGAAAGAATCTAACGGCATCATGCTGATTAATATAAACCGCCAGACCCTTTATAGACAGCCGATCCCCTCACTCGGAACGGCCCAGGTTGGCTCACGGGTTGCTCAGCAACAGTGAGACTGAATGAAGTGTTGGAACTGCCGTGATTAAAGCTCTAGAGCGCCGTGGGTTCGAATGCGCTGTAGCGAGCAGCTGTCTCGCCGCAGGAATTCAGCAGCCTGCAAATCCCGCTCAAGTCTGCGTATGTTGTAGGCTTTGCTCAGTCTGTTGTCTCAGATTAGATCGATTTCAAAGAGCTTTCACACTTTTATTAGGTACATGTGTTTCATGTGGCAGCGGTCAGGCTTAAAGAAGCAGTGCCCTACTATGAGCAAGATTCTTGTTTATTTAGATTTTCGGCAGTTCTGGCCGACTGAAAGGGATAGTTATGTCATGATTTATATACCCTGCACTTGTCCCAAATCTGTATCAGAAAAAGAGCATATTTTGAAGAATGTTGATAACTAAGCAATTATTACCAATTATAAGAATAATTGTAAGGTTGTACAAATTCGTACATATCTATCTATCTATCACGACTAATTTGTACGTATTTTACGAGGTGGCTAATTTGTAAGACCTCACTCGTACAAATTACGACTTTCGTACAACTTTTGTACGATTTCTGTTAGGGGTAGGTTTAGGGGCAGGGTTAAGGGTGGTCATTCGTACAAATTCCAACAAATTTCCCACCTTTAAAAGATGTATGGTTTTTCACAAATTATAAGAATTCTTACGAGAGCAGTTGTACAAATTTGTACCTCGTAAAATATGTACAAATTGCTGTGAGAGGTTTTATCTATCTGTCTGTCTGTCTGCCTGCCTATCTCTTTCAAAGATAACAAACTTTGCTTTTCTAGTTAAAAATTTGTTTCTTTGAATTTCAATTTATTGTATTCTACTTTGTATTGAAATTCACAATTCTGCATCCTGTTTTCTACTTTAAATCAAATTCAAATTTAGCCATTGAATTGCAATTGAAAAGGCATGCTTAATTCTGAATTACACGCAGCTTGCTGTTCTGGGAACTTCTGCCAGAAGACCTTAAATTCTTAGGATTCGGGGAGCAGGTGAAAGTGAGTCTGCGGACCACATCACACACGTACACGTGAGTTTGCACATCACTCATCACTTCCCTGTGTTTATGTTTTGCTTATGCAGCTGACAGGCCCAAACCCTTGATTATCTGTCCTTAGCACATGGCATAATCTTCATCCTCTCCTGTCTCGCCCACCAAACCTGATCCTTCCTGCTCCAGTACCACTAACTACCTCATGCACTGCTGTTTTAATCCCCTCGACCCCAAATAAGAGTGTTTCATGACTCAACGGCCTATTTATTAGATCAGCTCTGCTCAATAGCTCATCACACCATTGCCTGCGCTGGGATCCCTCGTCTGTGAGGTTTATGGGTGGAGAATGTGATGGGATCAGGATGGATGAGAGCATGTGGAGCCATGTGGTCCACAGTCTAATGCCTCATGGAGCAATAAGGTCCTGTAATAAAAATGTACCGTGTCCAGTCTTCCCAGACAGGATTAGACAAATGTAGCAAGGTTAGCATCCATGCAGCCATTTACGCTGACTACCTCCATGTGTGATATTGCAGACCTCACACATTTTCAGTTACCTTTGCTCCTTGGTGCACCTGCCCGGCTTCATTTCAGGTTGCTGACGGCTTCTCTCATCGGCCGTCGCATAGAGTGACCAAATGACCTCACCTCCTCTTCCCCGCTCCCCGTTAGAGCTTGTCGCTGGGACTAATTTATCAGTGGAGTAGGGGGCACAAAGAGGGGCTTTATTCAGTCCCCCTTCCCATATGAAGATCAACTCCCTTGGAATGTCCACCCCCCACATCGACAACCACAGACTAAACCATGTTTTATCCCTTACAGCGAAATGTACCAAAGACTACTCATTAATGAATAATCAAGAACAAAAAGAGGCTGTTAAATCCCTCTAATCTGAAAAGCGAGCTCCCTCTCTAGTGGTATAAAACTGTGCTTTAGTAGAAGGAGTGCTCTAAAAGTTATAGCATTTTTCCTCTCTGCACCCATTGTGATTGATGGAGCAGCCACAACAGGGGAAACATTGGTCCACCTCATATTCTTATAAACATCAACACGCTGGTTAAGAAAAGCAGGCCTCCCCGTCCCACTGCCAGACGTGTAAATAAGCTTCCCTGTGGGAGAAGAGGGAACCACTGCGCCGTGCAGCGCTCTCACGTACACCAGTAATCACCACTATTGTTTATGCTCCACAGCACACACACAAAAATGCAAGGATTTGTCTTTATGTGGCCAGTGCTGCATATCAACTGAAAATGCATCTCAGACGGGCTAAAACGAAAGCCAGGCAGTGTATTTGCCTGTGTGCAGTTTGTGGCCCTTATAGCACTGACCCCCTCTAGAGGATCACAATGGAACTTCCTCTCTTATGGCAAACATATGTACAGCCTCACAGAGCAGATGTATTTTAAATATATGGGAAACCTGAAATATAATATAAAGTATTACAAGTACAAGTAAAATTAGATGTAACTAACTTATTAAAAATAAAGAAATTAATTCATTTGATGTTGATTAATCTCTTGGTTAAGTTCTTCTTGCATAAATGTGATATATCTATCTATCTAGGCTAAATAAATATGTCTATTTGTTTATCCGTCTGTGTGTCGAATTTTTCCATTCATCGAGTTCTCGAGTTTTGGAAAACGTGATATAATGAAAAAAAGCGAGTGCTGGTAGCCCGTGGGGTGTCTGACGTGGGGGGCTCGCCCTCTAAATAAACTTTGGAGTTCAGAGAGGGGAAAGAGACGGCAGAGAGCTGAAGTCATCAGTTACCAGACGAGCACACGAGCCGAGAGCAGGCGAGAGAAAGGGAGAGATAGTGAATTGCTCAACCGTGAAACTGTGAGCTATCGAGATTGAATAGAGAAGAGCGACGTTTCGGCGACTGTTTAGAAATAAAGCGCCAAAGTTTCATTGAAAGTTCCTCGAGATGCTGTGATGAGGATGACGCGAGGACCTCCTACATGTCAGGCTCAATAAATAAAGTAACCTTCACACCTGGACGTGTCGTGCGGAATCACAGTGGGGAATACATACAGTCATTCAGGAAGACAATCCAACTTTATCGCCATGCCAATTTAATTTGATTCCCTCCTCCCCATCTTTGAGTTTTGCGTACAGTGCGCTGGATGGAGAACTAACACTTTCATTGTTTCCATGGAATGAGTGGCTCTCTCTTTGGATATCTCACAGTGGCACATATGTGGATTGCCTCCAATATGTTACTGCCGAATCGGCCCAGGTGCATTTGGGCCATTGAAAATTCTGTTTCTCTTGCGCGTGAGCACAGCTGGGGCTTCTGCCCGGTTTAGGAATAACCTATTGAGTATTGCACAGATCAAAGTGCGATAAGGGACATTGAAATTGACAGGACAAGCATCATTCCCCTGATTACTATGCAATTACAACTGATCTCCATTGTTTTGATCTTGCATTGTATGGAATACACAAACTGTCAGCATCACGGCTCCAGGCACCGGCTACACAAACGTAAGTTCTGCGCGCTGCTGATCTGATGCATTGCGCACACCTGCACCGTGACTTATACTGCCCATTTGGGTGCATTGTTTTTTTTTGTTTGTTTGTTTGTTTTTTGTTTTTTGTGTGTGTGTTCATGGTGTTTTTAAATACATAATACTTTTTTAAAGTTAACTTAAAGTTTTTGTTTTTTTTTTAAGTTAAAGTCTCTATTGGGATAATGTTGATATGGAATAATTATCAGGTGACAGGACATGCTTAAGGTTTACCATGAGAATTTTTAACTTTTATTTCTTGACTGTTAATATGCGTCACTATATCTAAAACTCAAAAGCTAAAAAGAAAATCAGTAGATTCGACACTCGCGGTCTCTCCTGTGGTTCAGCATTTTAACCATAACAGAACTAAAGGAGTTAAGTATTTCTCAGCAGCTGGAAGATCTCATTTTTGTTTTAGAAATGTATATGCTATTTTTTCATATGACAACTGGAGTATATCGCAGTTTTTCCCGTTTATATTTTGTGCCAAAAAGCCTGGGTTGCCAAGTGCGCCGTTTCCCTCAGAATTGTCTACTTTAAAACTGAAAGTGGGTTGTTTTTTATGTGGTGTGAGGGTTTGACTTTTCTCACCAATTGTATTTAAATAGTTTTATTATTTTATTTTAATTTTTTTTAACCAGGCAGCAACAGGTGAGGCGGATAGTCTACTGTTCTTTTATGGAAATAGGCACACCAACTGTGGTTATGAAACAATACAGTAAATTCTCAGTGAAATACTGTTTTTGAATTAAAGACCTTACTTCGTTAGATGCCATATTTTATTTTATGCTCTTCACTGTTTTTAATAATAGTTTAATATTTAGTAGGCAATGTTTTTTTTCTTCTTTTTTTTTTTTTTGGAAATGTATGTTTTTGATGTTAGGGTTAGTTAGGTTAACAATCAATGGAACAGCCTTTTCCTCTGTCCCGAACACAACAAAGAAAAATAAAACAATATGGCCTCTACCCTGAATAAGATCCATATATGAAATAAAATCAGTATGGTAACACAGTCGTACATTGTTCAAGAAACCCACTGTCCAGTTAAAACTTTTTAAGGAAACTTTTTAAATAGTACAGTAAATGCAGATCAATCTATTAAAACGTGATGCTTTTAAAAGTACTTCATACAATTTGAAAATTTGAAAACCCGTTTTTGTTTTTAAGGGATTCGGTCTTATTGGTGATTAGGCTGATTTTGTTTGGTGATTGGACTGGCTTCGTCACAAAGACCTGGCAACCCTGCAAACAGCGTAGTGTTGCTTGAGATGAGCCACTCTCGGTGAAACTGCGCCTGTCACAAAATCGTTATTGTGCTCCTCATGGTTTTGTTTTCATGGGTTAGTTTGAAGAAAATTTCACATATGTGTCACCACAGTGAGTTCTGGAAGAAAAACAGCTGCTTAGACATCCTAGATAAACTTCTGATGGGAAATGTTCCGTTGAGGTAAAAGCCTAGAAGACGCGTTAAAAGTGTTTCTTTTTACTAGACACTTGTGTGGTTTGATTTGGAAATAACTTTAAGCTACATACTGGGGACACAGTGCTGATTTATTTATTTATTTATTTATTGTGATTTAGGCTAAGTCCTGTTTTAGGTTTACGTTGCAGTTCTTATGTTACCTTCTTTAAACGTGTTTTACTTCACTGTATCGTGCTATCCTTGTTGTGAAAAGTGCGAATATGAAAGTATGAATTTGTAGGCTACACCAATATTAGCTTATACACTGAGCATTGTTCGTCTAGCATCAATGGCCAGTCCAAAGTCTTGTTTGGATCGCTCTCTAGTGGCCACTGCATTACGCAGAAAACCCTTTGTAGTGCGCTTGGTCCGTTTCATGCGCTTGTTGACTGTAGCTTCTCGCGAAGTTGAGAAGCCTATATCCTAGAAAAAGATGGCCCGGACCACATCATATTATGTGCACGTTAAAAAGTTACATTGTTTAGTTAAAGGTAACATGATCAGAAATTCCTCATTTAATTCAAAAGACCGTTTTAATCAAATGTATTACTGATGAAGTCAAGGCTGTGTAACCAAATACTCAGGATTGTGGGGGGGCCTGTGTAATTTGGGGGTCATGCCCCCCTCACTGTCTATGGTGGTTATGGCCCTGGATGAACTGTTTATTTGAATATTTTTGGTTTACAGAGAGAGAAACAAAATTTAGGGAAACTCAGATCTGAAACAAGCAATTCATGCATGACAGACACCAGAAATGTGTGATTGAGTATGATTTTTATTTTAATAAGCAACGTAGTAGGGAAATATGACTTGAAAGGCACGATCAGAATGACTGTGTAAACATGGTCCAAATTAGTTGGTGACAAAGCCAGTTAGATGCAACGGAATGGCTTTTGGTATCAGGGAACCACAGAAATGCCATTGTGGGTTTGTGGCACTCACTGGATTGTTTCAACTCTGATAGAAAAAAAAATTATATTATGGAATTCAAAATACAAAACCCTTATCCATCTTTCCTGTTCAAAACTTAGATGATGCTAGAATTGTGGACTGTGGTCAGGACATTGTCTTCAGCATACTGAGTATGTGCTCTCATGTGGCATATGAGAAAAATATGTGTCTAATCAGACTTTGACAGCTAATTAGTTCAGTACACAACTGTCATTCTGAATTTAAAGCGGGGACGGTTTGAGGTTATCCTTAAAGGGCTGAATTCTTTCACTCATTTCAGCATATTTTTTTATCAGTTCACACATTTCAAAATATGAAGAGATGATATTAATAGATACCGGTGGGCAGGGTAATCAAATCTATGCTGGAGGCGTATGAATTTTAGCAGAGACTGCGACAGTGAAGTGTGACAAACGTGATGACAGCCTTCCTTTTGAAGGCACCAGCCATCATCAGATGCTGCTAATTAAGAGACTTTGAAACGTTTGTGATGGACAGAAACTTGGTTGAATGACCTATGACTAATTTATCAGTTCACAGAGAGTGACCAAACGGTCGCCTGACCTCAAACATTTCCTGTCTTCTGTGTGTGCTCATCTCTGTGTCTCTGCATTGACAAGTAGAAGCCACAAGGCTTTGATTTGCATGTAAAATAGACACCTTTTAAATGCCAAAGAATTTGTAACATCTGATACTTATAACATTGGAATATCTTCTGTGCATATGAGTGTGTTGCAAGAGTATTTTGTGAAGTGAATGTAATTGTAGTATATGCAATGTGTCACAGAGGACAAAAAAGGTGAGACTGACATTTGAAAAAGCAGCCTTATAAGTCAATTACAGTATATGGTAACTAATTTCCTTGTGAATAAACTCATGGCTGTGTTTTTTAGTAAAAAATTATCTTTGCTTGTGTGTGGCCTCCCCATGTTGTGAATTTGCAGGAAATTAATTGTGTCGGCCTGCTTCACCGACTCAAACCACAAGTCTTTGGGCAATAAGCAAATGCTTTTGTTTAATGTCGATGTCTGACATTTTGTTATTTAATTAAGTTTTAACTGTGCCGCTTTACCGATAGATTCTGGGAATGCTTGCTTTTGCGGTCGTCGAGTTTGAAGCGTGGTGAAGCGATTTCGAACGTTCGGATTTCAGGAGTGCTTGTGTGGTTGTTATGCAAGCCGACCCAAGGGCTGTGGCAGCGCAAGGGCAGGCAGAATTCCTCCGAGTAAAGGGTTCTGTGAATTAGAGAGCTTTGGCAGTAACACATGTGGGCAAATGGACAGCAGTTGTAAAGATTGCTTAGATATGTCAAACAGAATATCCTTGATCTATGGCAATCTGGCGGCCAAGAGTGAACTCTGGGAATTAGGGGAATTACACAGAAAAAAACAACGATGCCCTAGACTGAGTTCAGCAGTATGGAATGTAAGAGCAGGTTGAAAACATCTATCTATCTATCTATCTATCTATCTGTCTATCTATCCGTCTATCTGTCTCTGTCTGTCTGTCTGTCTGTCTTTCGGTTTATCTATCAATCTGTCTGTCTATCCGTCCGTCCGTCCGTCTGTCTGTCCGTCTGCCTGTCCGTATGCCTCTTTGTCTTTCTACCTGTCTGTCTATCTGTCTGCCTCTTT
>SCHK01405522.1:0-20836 GCA_004124795.1 Poropuntius huangchuchieni | reverse complement strand
AATTTGTTGGACATATTAATTTATTAATATAGAGATAACTTTTTTTTTTAAATATCATTTATGATTTGTACTTAAATACAAATTAAATAGTATTGCTGTATTATGGTTTTTGATTCTGACAGCAAATTATTTCCATAAATGCATATTGTCAGTAATAGGCTACTCAAATTACAAATTTTCATGCAGGATATTGCCTCAATATTTTGACTTCCAAAACATTCACTAGACCTAATAGAAAACGCATTAAAAAAAAAAAAAAAAAAAACCTGCATAAAAACTAAAATAATATTTTTTTTTATTATAATTATTATTATTGATACGTTTATTTTTCACATATTTCTGTGATTGCCCATCTGCCATTGATTCGTGCTTTTATTTAAGAGATTCATTCAAAGAAGCGGATCATAAGAGTCATTCATTAGTTATCATTCATTAATCGAACTACAGCAAATAAAACAAAATGTAGAGGCGTGCTCTATTCCTTGTATTCGTATTTAGTTATTTTCTTATCGTTTTATTTCGTTATGTTCAAATCAGGCTGCAAACGTACAACTCGTAAAACGTAAAACTGTTTTCCCCCCGTGCCGCAGTAGACAGCGGCACAGAATGATGGCGCTCTGCAGGCGTTTGCAGCCATAGGCCATTCCTGCCGTTAACAATGCACGTTTCTGTAAAGCTTCATGCATGCTCTGTTACAGTCAGCCCTGCATCTACCAACACAGCACAACCTGTCCTTTAAGAATGGGTTTATTCTGAAAAGCGAAATGAACGTATTTATACATAACAGGATTAATGTGTCTGTGTGTTAACTTAATTCGCCGCTAACGTTACCTGACGCTGGACCTATCGAATCATCCTTTCAAATCCGTAAAACTTATTTTTTAAGAGCAACACTCATGCAAAATTGTCAATTTTTTGTTCCACTGCTTAAAATTTGATTATGCCTTTATCTTGTAGAAAGCACATGAGAAAAAGCAAAAGAAAGCAAGGCAGTTTGCACCAACCTTTCATGCTCATTCTTTTCAGCACCAATGAACTACGCTTCAGGACGCATATACCAAACAAATGGAGTTTCCTTTTCCGTTTCCGATAAAAGCCTCTAGACATCTCTTTCTGGACGTGTGTCTGAATAAAGACAATCACTACGTATGCAAATAAATAAATACATGTTAAATCATTTTAGATGACTGCATAACGCGCAACATATGATGTCATAACATCAATAGCATTTAAAGGCTGGGTATCGGTATGAATTTTATTCGTTTTTATTAATAGTTTAAAAAAAATACAACATTAAAATGTTTCATAAAACAAAGTGTTTTGACACACATGGTAAACAAATGACATCTGCAGAAATGGTTTAAAATTAAATTGAAAATATGAATTTCTAAATAAAACATGAAACCATAAATGATTAGGCAATTAAACTTACTGTACATGTCGTGACAAAGGGAAGATTAGAGCTGATCTGATGCTGCATTTCATTTACACAGAAACAAGTAGCATGTTGATTCATTAACAGGCATCACAAACTAACAAGTAACAATATTTACATAATGTATTAATCAAAGTTAATCTAAAATTATAAATATAGACTAGTATTGATCAGTTGTTTGTTCCTAAAACAGATTACAAACTGATGTTAATTGACTTATTTGTATAGTAAAAATGTACTAGTATATATAGAATTCACTGTGTCCTCGCAAAATGTAAAAACATTTGTTTTTCATGTTTGCTATTGTGTAAACTAAATTTAACATACACAAACTTGTAATGTGTTGCCAAAATAATTTTTACAGCAGCACTAAAGAACTACTACCACATTTAACAATTAAAAGACAATTCTGACATTTTTGTGTCCCTCCTGAGGATTTGCATCAGATGCAAATTTAACATTGTTGACTGACCTCCATCAGATTTACTACTTAATCAGTTCACCAAATCAATCTTTATAATTTAGATGTGTCCAGCAAGTTTCACTATTTCTACCAAACATTTAGCACAGTATAAAACCCTCAGAGTTTAATCTTAAATGAACGTGTGTGCATGACCACACCTGTTATTGGTTTATTGGAGACTTAGAAAGGTGTCACTATTGTGTTTATTGATGCAACGTAGGACATGTTTACATCAAAATGTATTTACAGTACACTAATACACATTGGCTACCTTAAAAACAGCCATCAACTGTTCTATTTTACATTTATACAGTGCAATTGCCAAAAATCTTTCTGTTTGTAGTGGGGAAAAAAACAAATCTGTATTCAATAGATGAATTAAATTAAGGCGACATCAATGAAATACAGAGGAAGCTTAACAATGTATTAACAAGACAAAAAAACCTGTTACACTACTGATCAGATATTAAACTTTAACTATTCAAAATGTTTTACTACTAAATGTACTCAACAGGTGCTGCCTTATGACTTCTTTTACAACATTTTGATTGCATATACAGCAATAAAGGCAAGCAGCAGATCAACCTTTTATGAATGCATGAACACCGTTCACAGGAAAGGTATCGGTTTTTGCTCTAGAGCATCTTCTGTGTCATTATTTGTTGTTGTTGTTGGTGGTGGTGGTGGTGGTAGAGGTGGTGGTGTTTCAGGCACTGGCCCTAATATGCGATGAACTCTCCTCCTATGATTTCTAAGGGACACTGTGTCAGGATAACTGCGCTGGCAAATCTGACACTTATATAGATTGTGTTGAGCGACTCCCCTCGACAGCTCATGACCTTCCACTATATGATGGACCCGCCTTCTGTGGTTTCGGAGGGACTGCTCATCTGGATAGCTGCATGGGCAAATGTGACACTGAAACTGATTGGGAGTGATGTTTTGCTCAGTTCCCTTTGTTGGCAGAAACACACCACCAACAATATGATGCACTCTTCTTCGGTGGTTTTTCAAAGATTTAATGTTAGGATAGGAGCGGTCACATATCTGACATTGAAACGGTCCAGAACGGACCGGTTCTACTGTACTCCGATTAATTTGTTTCGGCTGCTTAGGCCGATGAACCTTCCTCAAGTGATCCTTCAGGGACTGAAGCTTTGGATAGTAGCGAAGACAAATGTGACACTGAAAAGGAGTAGGAGTAGATGGATTGGTTTGTGCACCTGCTTGATGCAACTGTTTTTGAGCATCCTCCGCTGGCCTCATTCCGCTGTTGAGTCGATGAACGTTTCTTTTATGCTCCTCGAGTGCCTGAGGGGTTGGACAGTTCTGGTCACAAATCTGACATGTTAAGACAGACTGCCTGCTGTGTGAGACCAGGTGTCTCTTGAGCCCATCTAGACAACTGAACCAACGCACACACACCGGGCACCGAATTGGTTTAAATGCGGGTTTACAGGTATTGCTTTGAATATGAACTTTAAGCATCAATGGGCTTTGGAATGTTGTACCACAACGAGAGCAGGTGTGTTTCTTCTGACCTGCAGTATCGCCAGTACAACGCAACCGTATGTGTCTTAACAAGGAACTGCGGAGACTGAAGTTCTTTTTGCATTTATGGCAAGTCAGTGCCTCAGGAAATGGCCTGTTGTTCAAATGTTGAGGTGCCAAGAGTCCAGGCGGTTGGGCTTTTATGTTTAGCTCAGAAAAACCTGAAGACTGTTGCGGCCGAGTCGGAGCACGTGACGGTAGCGCTTGGGAAAATAAATGAGGTTGTTGATGGCCGGCTCTTTGCTCAGCTGTAGAGCTTTGAGATTGGTGCAACTGCTGATGTGCCTCAAAATCCATCCACGACTGCAGGTTCTCACCACAGTGTGGACAAATGTAGGACTCTTGCGCATGCTGTTGCAGGTGTTCAAAGAGAAGTCGAGGACAAGTGAACGAGGCTCCGCATTCGCACGTCACTCTTCTTGGGAGCACAGATGGAAGTGACATGATCCCCCAGTTTCTGTTACTGCTAGTGTTTTGAGAGCTTTCTTGTCGGACTGCTTGGTTTTCTGTAGATGGTGACAGGACGAATAAGTTTTCCTGAGCTGCAGGTGTTTTAGGCTCCACGGTTCTGTTACTTACTACTGAATTAGTGTTTGTTGCAGGATGGCACTTCTTTCGATGCATATTCATATTGTCTTTGCGGCTAAAGAACTTACCACACTGAGGACATGGAAACTTTTTAATTGGCCCAGCCGTATTAGATGTTGTAACATTTTGCTGCTTTAACTTTCTTGCCCCACAAATCTTCAAGTGCTCCTTTAGAGTAAACAGGCGGGAATAGCTTCTCTGGCACCCATTGCAAACAAACCTCTTCAAGCCTTTGTTAGTCACATGGACCTGAAAGCCATTACTAGGTCCTGCTGACTTTATTTCCATGTCCTCATGAGGCTCTACAATGACAACATCCTCAGTTTCTTCATCATCATCATCATCTCTAACCACATCAGTCAAATCGTCCTCATCCTCAGAGTCCTTCTGATCCACATCTATTAGTACATCAATTTCAGCATCATCCAAAGGCATGGTCCACTGCTTTTCAACTAATTTATCTCTTTCCTCTTGTTTTACATCAACTATGTTGGCTGGTACTTCAACAGAGTTTTTAGTTGATTCAGTTGGTTTGGAGTTAGAAACACTGGCCAAGACGGACTCAAGGGTTTTTGGGGGATTTAACAGGTCCTTCAGCTGCATCTTCAGCCCAGTCTGATCTTTCTTGCCGATAGGTTGTTCTGTGTTCTGTTCCTCAATCTTTATTGGCTCTGTGCCTACGCCAATATTTATATGCTGTGTTGACATTAGATTTGTTTTCGAGTTTAGGACAGCTCTATTGCACTCCTCCAAGTTTTGAAGTTTGACATTACCGTTGGTGCCTACAGCGGTCGGGGATTTCAGAGAAACTTTACACGGACAGTTGTGCTTTTTGAGGCTGCGCATGCGTGTGTAGCCACGCTTGCATAAAGAACAGTAGAACATTTTTTCTGGCTGTTGAGCTGTAGGGCTGACTGGTTTCAGAGACATTTTTCCCATCAAAGGTTGATGGTTTCTAGAAAATCCATCAAAGCAGACATGGTTTTCTGGGACAGAGATTACGGTTATCACAAATTGTTGACAACAAAGACAAAATTTAACTCTTTCTTTTTTATGCAGGGCATGATGCATTATCAAGGTGTCTACGTCTTGGAAAACCCTACGGCAAAGTCTGCACTGATGTCTGCCTTCCACTTTGTCCCGGCCAAAAAGTTTTTGACGAGTCTCAAGAACCACCACAGGACAGAGAGTTTGTGTCACAGATATAATCTTGCTCTTCTTAGGCAACATCTTTGCAGTTTTCACACCGACCACTGTGTTGTCTTTTTTGATCTTTGATTGATTCTCCAGTGGCTTGGGTTTTGGTATTGTGATGGTGATCGGAGGTTGCACTGGTGCTCTCGGTGAAGCTTTTCTGGGGGGCAAGTTCCTCTGTTTCATTTGGACGGGTTGTCTATGACTCATGTAAGCAGATGCTAGCATCTTCAGGATTGATTTCTTATTAAATGCAGCTGAATCTTCACCAGATTCTGGTGATTTCTCATCGTCTTGCACAGAATGGTTCACCATGTTGGAGGCTGTTAAAGCATCACTGTCTTGCTCTGGTAACTGCACTTGCTCTTCAGTCATAGGGTGGGATTCAGATGGTTTCAAGATGTTGCTGTCCATGTCTGCAGATTCGCTGCTGTCCATATCTGCAGATTCGTTCTCCTTGATGTCAGTGTTTGAAGTAGGAGGTGGACTTTGTGCAAGGGTTTTTTCATTGGAATGGGATGGTAAAAGACTGTGAAAAATTTGGTCTGAGACAGGACAGCTCGAGTCTGTTTTGCAATCTGGCACAACTGGAATACTCTCCAAATCTGATTTGACCTTGTCTTCTGACCCATGTTGTTTTTTGTGGTCTTCAAAAGCTGTAACTCCACTAAACTCCTCGCCACAGTCACATATGTAGTTGTGGACTGGAGATGCTGGAGTAGGCAACATTACACAATGGTGTTTTTCAAGGAGTTCTTTGCTAGCAAATAAGCTTCCACAGCTGACACAAGTAGGTAGTGCTGATTCTGGCTGTTGCGAGATATCACTTGCATGAGACGCTTGGTGCACCAGGAGTGATGCCAAATTATGAAAAGTAGCTGAGCATGCCACACAGCTGTATGTTTTAGGACTTCCAGTAGACCTTGTTTCTTGAAGTCCAAGCATTTTGTAGGCGCCAGATGATTCCTCTGCCAATGTTAAATTTAAGAAGTGTTACCAATGTTTTTGTTATTGTTTAGTATCTCCTAAAAAGAAAGCAGACAAACAACATTAGTGGCATAGCATGAGTTCACGTTTTCAATTAAGAAATAAATCATGAAATATTTACATATGCCGTCATTTAGGGCCCTATGAGCACTCTCAAGTAAGTTTCAATAAAAAGTAACAGGGTAGTTAGATTTCTCTACTTGTCACTTTCTTTAAAAAGCATTGCATGAGTTATTACTAATTACGTTTTAAATCCCATACCAGCCTCGACCATTACAATAGAAGGACAGGCATAAAACTGCTCTTTTAATTATTTCAAATAAATAATATCAAATTTGATTACTTATCCATGAACTAACCAAAGTATTTAATAGGAGAAGTTCCATTAAAAACACATTTTAACATTAAAAATTTAAATCCATAATTATTTTATATTCAACTGTTCAATAACATATACAGTATATAATGCAAATACATCAGAAGTAATTGTGACTAAATAAATAGTCAAATTAGAGAGAAAAATTAAGAGTAATCCATTACTTTATTTTTCAAGTGTAAAGTTACTAAATTACAGTAATTTATTAACACTACCTATGAGTGCAGCGATGTTTCAATATAAAAGAAAATTCTGTAATACAGTCCTAAAAATGGAATTACCTTTGTACAGTATAATTTTATATTTGGGCACATTTGAAATGAAAAAATTAAACTAACATCAAAAACACAAAAACTCTTCACTCTGTTTTCTACGATGCATGAAACTGAAATATAATGTAAAACACAATATTCAATACAATAATAATAAGAGTTGTTTTACATTATTATTATTATTATTATTATTATTTAAACAACACCACATAACTTATGTTGTTTCAATACTGAACATTTCTTGACATCCATGACATTAGGGGAATGTAATATGTAATTTTTAGTGCCATTTACAAAAACCATCACGAATACAAAGATAACACTTGTAAAAACTTGGCACATGTGATTATAACTCTATACTTTGTAAAAAAAAGCAGAAATCTTTCCAAATCACGTATCCTCCCATACAACTGTCAGCGAGTTCATGCATATTTAAATAAGAAAAATCATTTCTCCTTAGAAAACTCTGCTAGTTAAAACAAAATTGCTACACCGCTTTCGTTTTGAATTAGAGTGGTCAGGTACTCGTTATACACAACCGAGGTTTCAAATGTAAGTTAGAAACAATAGAGGCAGAAAATTGGCAAGCCTGCTCATGCTTAGATTTGATAGGCCTGGCCACTTACCGTGGCACTTCACTCAAACGTTTAAATAAACGCTGTTTCACAACAATTAAACGCAACACAAGGGTGACTCCTCGTCGATTTAGTTTTAGTCGAAATTATAAAATCAGCGTGAATACAGTCTCACATGCTAATAAAAAGCATTGCAATGGATGCTGCAGATTTAGCACGCTCTTCAGACACAACGTTAAACAGATATAACTATACAATTAGCCTGCAACATCTCAACGTTGCATTACACCTCTTTACAAAATGCGCTTTATAGGTACATCTTGGGCGATGCACTGCAAGCGGAACATGTCATTCGCGTGCTGCACAAGGGAATTGAATGACAAAAACAGCCGCTAAGGGCTGTATGCACGAAATAAAAACGAACCATAACAAGTACCTCAAACAGTTATTAGCTTGCACTCACCTTGGGAAAGTACGATTTGCAAACTTGCATGATTTCAATGAAAGAAGTTATTTATTTTCAATCCGAAAGGCGGTATGTATTTTGCACCCAGTTTCTGTAGAGACGTGTAATTCCCGCCGTTCACTATAGAGGGCAATATCTCTGAGCGCTCACTCCCATTCCCCACATGTAAGGCTTAAATATACCGCCATCAACTGGTGTGAGGGACCGGTCTACACTACACTCATCTCATTCAATACAAATATTACTAACAGGTAGGTTTAATCCATCTTGGATTACTTGAAAAACACCAAAAATACTGAATAGCTATAGGCCTAGAAAATATGGATGGTAGGCTCTTCATTAAATGTCTGCAATTATAGTCGATATTAGGACACATTTCTGATTCAATTTACATTGTTCCATATATCTGAGTAATAAAACATTAAAGAGGTTGCTGCTGTTCAGCAGGGATGAACTACTCCTTCAACCAAGAAACCAGCTACTTAGTTGTAAAACAGAGCAACCCAATATTTGATTTCACCATAATAACTATTGATGATCTTGTGGTGGTTCAATAAACAAATTTCTTTATTAGCTATATGGTGTACTAGAAAACAGCAAAAATGATTTAGCAATTATAATTTTATTTTGTAGAGGTCAACAAAACATGAGTATCATGTAGCACCTTTGTGTTGGAACTTACTTTATATTATTAATTTATATATATCTGGTCAGTTGAAAATTTAGAAGATGATTATTGGAGGAACCGTATATAAAATTTTCTTAAATCAATCCAATAAAAAAATGAAAGAAACTAAAACTAAAGTATCTAAAGAATCTAAAGTAACTGTGTGGTGACAGAGGTTTTGCTTTTAATGTATACTGTAATACTAAGGCCTAATTCTCTTCACATTCTGAATTTTTAACCAAATATCTTAAAAGGCATATACTGATTGATAGCTCTTGACCTGTAGATATAGCTGCTATGTACAATTACAAGAAAAATCAAAAACCTCAGCAGTGATTGTAATTAACTGAGAGATGCTGAAATTCCTAATCCAATGTCTCCATAATCATAATTGGTAATACTAAAGGTCCGAAAAGCAGCATGATCTGCAAATAAATAATTCAATATATATATGAAACTTAACTCAAAACATTATAATTTAACTTTAACATGACTAATATGTTTTTGAATAAGTCCATTTTTTTTTCTCACTGTTTATGAGTGGTGAACTCTCTTTGGGACTACCATCTAATATAGGTTTCAGCCACTATGGAGTACCCCTCCATAGTGGCTGAAACCTATATTAGATGGTTATCCCAAGGGGAATTTTATCACAGTGACAGTGAGGTTGGTCTCCAGTCATTATTACAAGATCTAATTGCCAGTATGAGAATAATCCTGTATAATAGCTTATACTTTCAATAAAATTCACACCAAGTTACTGTTTATTGACTTTATTATAAATTAGACTTCCTTAGTGAAACCATATTTAAATGGATATAAAATGTGGTTCATTGTGACCCGTAACCTCAAATCATTCCAAAAGTGAAAGAAACTACTCAAACAACAAAACAGATGTAAATGTTTTTACTAGTTGAAGGAATTCTCAACATTGCCATATAAAAGTAAAACTAAACATCAGGTTTTCATAGGCATATATGTCAGCACTAATGAAGATTAAAACATACAGAATGGATACAGAATTATCAAGCCTGAAGTTTATATTTTTGAGGGAAGCCATTCAAGTTAGACTCCTCTCAAGAAAGGTAATCTGGATTTTTATGTCAAGATTTTTAACTCAAAGGATTTCACATCATATAGAACTATTGTGTAATAACCCCTTAACTTGACCTTAAATGTTTACAGACCAAAAAACAAACATGGCTATGAAACATTAAGATTAATCTACAGATTTCCTCTAACTTTCATAAGGATATTTAAAGAAAGGTCAAAAATGGAGGAATGACGCAGGATTTACTATACATCCGAACTGTACTGTGGAACATTAACATGTCCAACAACTCCAACATTCATGCACATATGCCTATAGTTCCATACATCATCTAGATTACATAAATTTAATTTACATCAGTCTGAGTACTGTACAAAGAAAAATTAGTGAGCAGTTCACAGAACTGTAGAACAGAGCAGATTGTATGAACATTAACAAACCAATTCTGAACTAGGTTAAAACACCAATATCATATTTCAAAGTGGATAAAAGCAGTTAGGCCTATGTAAAACAATGAATTGTATGTACAGTTTATCTTAACAAATAACGTTCAGAAAACTGAATGATTTTGAATAACCTGCATTGCAGGAAACTGAGTCATCAGTAATTTGACCTTCATTCATTTACTGAGCTTTGATAGGGAAAATGGGTTGGTGATTGGGACTGAAGAGATTCTGTAGAAGCAGCGCCATGAGTCCTCTGATGTTCCTCCAAAAGATTTAGAAAAGCAAAGGCTTTGTCACACTCTGTGCATTCATAGACTACTTGTCCTACATGGGTTTCTTGATGCTTTTGCAAGTGAGCAAACATGGTGAAGGATTTATAGCACATATCGCACCGGTACTCTCGGTTGTCCTCACTCAGGCTTTGATGTTCAGCATGTTTTCTTTTATGTTTTGCAAGATCATGTGCTGTAAGGTAGGTTCTGCTGCATATTGGGCACTGGTGTTGCCTTTTTGCATCATGCATTTTACGGTGAGTTACAAGAGCTGGTTCTGTTTTAAAGGATTCTGAGCACACTTCACACTGGTAAGGGCGTTCACTGTGTATCTGCTGGTGCTGTGTAAGGTAACGTTTCTTCGTAAAGCCTTTTTTACAAACCAAGCACTTGAAAGGACGCGGATCCTCATGATGCTTTTTGTGATGCTCCATTAAACTGCTATTGGAGGAGAACCGTCTTTTACAGATGGGACAAATAATGAAGTCTTCTCCAACATCAACCTCTTCCTCTTCTTCATCACCCGCTTGGAAACGAGTGCCTGAACTCTGCTTCCTGGAGGTAGAGACAGATGGCTCTGAACGGTGCTTTTCTGAAAAGGTCACATTTCTGTTACTACAGTGGTGTTTGCGAAAAGCATCACTTCCAAGAAAGCTGTCTCCACATTCCGTGCATTCATACTGAGTAGCAGCAGTCAAATGGCATTGTTCGTGTTCATCAAGGTCTTTCTTAGTGGGAAAAGTCATATTACAAACACTGCACATGTGAGAATGAACAGAGAGGTGATTTGCGAGGTCCAAAGCTTGGTAAAAACTCTCTGGACATATGGGGCACTGGTAAATTTTGTCACGCTTCACGGGTTCCACACGGATCATCTTTTCACTAGCACGAAAGTTAGTGTCCTTGGAAGCTTTTTCATTCCCATGGCTTCGTAAATGAGTGAGAAAAAGGTGGTGGTGGGTGAAGCTCATGCTGCAATGATTGCACTGATAAGACCGAGGTCCCGTCAACTGATGGCTGAGCTGATGCTTTTTCAGGTGTGAACCATGTAAAAAATGCTTGTTGCATTCAGGACACGAGTATGGCCGCTCTTTTGCTGGATTGCAGCCATGTTCTGAGAGCTGCTCTGGATCTGGAAATCTTACTTGACAAATTCCACAGCGATACTTGTACTGCTCAACATTACTTGTGATGGCAGGAGCCACTTGCTTTGTTTGAGGTGGTTTGGGGGGAATCAATGGTGGAAGCTCTTCTTCTTGCTCTGTGTGCATCTTACGATGCTCTGCCCGACTTGTTTTGCAGGAAAAGGTTTCATCACAAAGGTCACAAGGAAAGTTTTCATCACGGTGGGTAACCATGTGCTCGGCTAATTCCGTTGAGCGTGTAAAGCTGAGGTGACACTTGGTACAGCGATGAGGGCTCTTTCTGATATGCGTTTGCTTGTGTTTGCGCAGGCTGAAGAGCGAGACAAAACCTTTACCACACATTTGACACTGAAACTCAGACTTGTGGCAACGCTGATGTTGTTGTAAGTTCGTGAGCTGAAAAAAGCACTTGCCACATTCTTCACACTCAAAGGGTTTTTCGCCAAGATGACACCTTTGATGATCCTCAAGACTTTCTGATGTTAAGAATGTTTTACCACAAACATGGCAAGGAAAATACGGCGCTGAATCAGAGTCATTGTCGCTGTCATCATCATCTTCAAAATTTCTGGAGTCTTCCTTGTCTGATTCTTGACTTGCACTGCCAGAAGTGTTTAATTCGTTATCAGCGAGGGTTTTGATAAAATCCTCTTTGTGTTTTATTTTGCAGTGCTTCATGTATGACTTTTTTAACATGTAGGTTTTGTCACATGGTTCACACCTATATACTTCAGGCTGCTCTGTTCTTGCTTTCACACTAGATTCTTTTGAGTTGGGTGGTTGTGCATGCAAATGAGCCATCCTATGGTGAATGGTCAGGGCTCTATCACT
Source organism: Poropuntius huangchuchieni (assembly GCA_004124795.1). Taxonomy (NCBI): domain Eukaryota; kingdom Metazoa; phylum Chordata; class Actinopteri; order Cypriniformes; family Cyprinidae; genus Poropuntius; species Poropuntius huangchuchieni. The sequence goes on along the minus strand of SCHK01405522.1, from coordinate 8,517 downwards.
CAAAAACCGCATCTTACAACTGCTACAGGCAAATGGACGACTGGGATCATGACAAGATCTGTGAATGTCCAGGTCAGACGGAAAACGAAAACTCTTGAAACAAATCTCACAAGTATAATTCATCTTTTCATTGTGTTGCATTTTCATATGCCTTTGCAATATACCAGCTTGAGCAAAGACTTTTTTGCACACATGGCATCTGTGGATGTCTGATCTGCGCTCTTGATCCTCACGGCCATGTTCCTCCAAATGACTTATGAGTCTCAGTCCATCGGTAAAGCTCTGATCACACTCAGAACACTGATACTTGTGAACAGATACATCTCCTTTCTCTCCATCATTTTCCTGGTCTTGATCTTTACATGAGAATTTAGTCTGTAGTACTCCAGTTCCGGTTGTATTAGAACCCTTGTTAAATACTAGAACAGTGTCGTTTAAATCACCTGCACTTTCCATCGCAGATCCATTATTTGAGATAAGTGTGTGACCTGTACATTTTCTTCTGTGTTTCTCCATTGTCTTTCTGGTCCAAAAACCAACATGACATTTTGTGCAAGAAAGTGGGTACACTCCCTTATGTATGCGCATGTGCATACCCAGGCCAGTGCTCCTGGAAAACCGCATGTTGCACTGTGGGCATTTAAGAGGCTTGAGTAGGTCTGTGTTGGAACACGCACGTCGCTCCCGTGCATTTATCTGACTGCTGCTTTCTTGGTTCTGGCCATACCCCTCATCAACCTGCTCTTGCTTTATGACTTGCATGTGACTTGATACCAATTGCTGCTGATTGTTATTTTGTTGCTGATCAGATCTATGCTTCGCTAAAAAATGCTGCTGGAGCTGTGAGAACAATAAAAACCGGTCACTACAGTTGGCACAGGAAAAACCTTTTATCTTGGTGGGGCTCTTGTCTTTAACATTTATCTGTTGAGATGGTCCGGATGATTTTGAGCTAATGACACATGCCTTCTGATGTACAGACAGTGCATCCCGTGTAAACAGGTCACCACACTTATCACAAAGAATTTTTTCTTGATTTTCTCCCTTTCCGTTGCATTTAGCTAAGTGTCGTTTCAAATAGTCTGTTCTGATGAAATGCTCTCCACAGTTGGCGCAGCCATATGGTTTTTCCCCTGTATGAAGACGTACATGGACCTTCAGTTGTCCCGATAATTTAAAGCGTCGAGGGCAATACTCACATTGGTATTTAAATTTATTCATATAGTGCACCTGTATACGTTGCAGAAGTTTGGATGTTTCTCTGCATGGTTGGGTTAGAACATTCTTGGCAGGCGGTACGCTTTCCTTTGGAATCTTTTTGCATCTGATTGTGACGTTGTGCCTTCTCAAAGTCTTTTTAGAACTGTAAGTTTTGCCGCATCTTTTGCAGGGAAAAGGTTTATCGGTAATGTGGACCATGGACATATGACGCTTCAGATCACTTGAGGTGGACAACTGCTTTGAGCAAACTTTGCATTGCAATGTGTCACCATCTTCTTGGGTTTTGCTTTGTGGACTTGTTTCGAGACTCATCTTTTCAACTCGGACCTCAAGTTGTCGCTTTCCTCTGCAGCGAGCTTGGTGCAGTTTTAAATGATCATAGCGTGAGAAACAACTTTCACAAGTCTTGCACCGGTATGGCTTGACCTCTGTATGAGTGAGAATGTGGCGTCTTAGGTATCTAGCCCTCAAGAATGATTTAGTGCAAAATTTGCACTTAAATGACTCGCCATTTTCTCCAGGAATCACAGTGACCTCTTTCTGATTTTTCATTGCCTTAATTTTCTCAAATCCTCTTAAACTCTCCAATCTACGTTCTTTGAGCACACCATCACAAAAAGCTTCATGCTGCAAGTATCGATCCTCACTGTCAAATTTCTGTCCACAATGCATGCATACATATGCAGTTTCCTTTGAGTGAAGAGATATGTGTCTCTGGAGGAAACTGCTAGATCTGAAACATCTCAAGCATTGTGGACATTGATGCTTAAATTTGCCCTTCTCATTTGTTCCTTTTCCCATTTCGGTTTCAGTTTCAGTTTTGTTCTGCTTGCCCTGACACTGCTTTTCGTGACCATTTCTGTAGTTTTTTCTAGTAAAAATTCTCCCACATTTTCTGCACGCAGGTTTGATCTTGTCTCCATTGCAGAGTTCAACATGATCTTTAAATTTTCTTTTCCTGTAAAACTTCCCACATTTCGAACAAGGGAAAACTGTCTTGGCCAAGTGGGCTCTCTCATGGAGTTTTAAATTGTTTGGGAAACGAAATGAATGCGGGCAGTATGAACAATTATAGACTTTGATGGTCTTTTTTGAAGCAGTGTCTACAGTATGTTCTGCCGGTTTTTGTTTGGTACTTGACGTTTGTGATGGAGGTCGTTGCTCCACTGTACATTTTTCCTGATGAAATTTAAGAACTTCCTTTCTATGGAAGTGCCTGCCACAAGTTAGGCAGGGAAAAGGCTTTTCACCAGTGTGAAGGCGGATGTGACGAATAAGTCCAGCACGACTTGAGAAACGGTGTTTGCAGAACTGACATTTGGATGCAGAAGGTCCAGGCATATGACTTAAACAATGCTCGCTAAGTGCCTTTGAGTCAACAAAGGCTTCTTGACAGAGACCACATTTGAACTCTTCTTTGTAGATTTCTTCTACCTTTTGAGGTGTAGCTTGGTCCTTCGGAGGGAGAAGTTCCTTAAGTTTGCGTCTCCGCTCATGCACAGCCACATGTCGAAGCAGAAATACTGGAAACCGGAACTCCAAAGGGCAATCAGGGCATTTAAGCATGCCTTTTTTTGGATGGGACTGTCTGTGTTTTAACAAATCTCCAATAGACGGCAGAACTTCCCAGCAGACTGAACACTGTATATTCCGCCTGTGCACATTTTTGTGAGCCATTAGGTGTCCATGCCTGGCAAAATTTTTACCACAGTCTAAACAGCGAAAAGGTTTGTTTCCTTTATGAAGTCGTAAGTGCTTTTTTAATGAGTCAGGTGAAGCGAAGGCTCTTCCACAGAATCGACAGGAGAAAGGAAGTCTTGCGTCTTTGTCAGCACTTTCTTGGCTAGTTGCTCTTTCCACAGCAGAGCTTGAGTTTTTCAAATCAACAGCATTACCATGTTTGCGTTTGACTGCCTTTTTGTCATGTCCTAGCAATTTATGCTTTGCTAGATGGCTGTAGTAACCAGACTTGCTAGAATACTCGGCTGGACAGAAAGTGCATTTGTACCGTGATGCTTTTTGTATGGACATAGTCGATGATGATTCTTTGTCCTCTTTTTTGGTATCGTTAAGTTCCTCTAACTCTTCTCTGTTCTTTATCTTTCCTTTGGATCTATAGAGTTTAAGCTTAATGCAAGTTTGCTTAATGTGTCTATTGCGGTTGCCGGCCACAGTAAACATATCTTTACACAAAGGGCATCGATACTTGTCACCAATCTTTCCTTTGCCTTTTTTCATGTATTCTTTGAGGCACTGGTGACGCAAATGACGTGTCCGATTGTAGGAGTACTTGAAAATGCGAAAACAGATTGGACACTTAAACTTTGGTGGGAAGTTGCTATCTGGAACTGATGATTTTTCTTGTGGGACAATCTTTTGAGAACACTGCTCTCTTTTATGTTTGTTAAGATTCCAGCTATATTTGAATGCTTTTTCACAGTTGTCACACTTGAACGGCTTCTCATCCGCGTGTGATCTAAGATGTGCATTCAATTGCGCTCTGAGCCTGAAAGTCTTGCCACAAACTTGACAATGCATTCGTTCAGGTGATTGGCTTGTCTTGCACACATCCGTTAGTTTGACAAAGCAATTACGAAGTTCTACATTGGAGCCAACTGTTTCAACCACGTCTGGTTTGTCGCTCTTTTCATGGATTGATTCTGAATGATCGGCAGTCTGCAAAAAAGGGTCTAGAATCAAAGGTGTGCATGCTGCTTTACGCTTGTGACTTAGACATTTGTGAGCACTAGGAAAGTATAATCCACAACAGTCACATCTATGATGTGTGACAACTCTGTGCTTCAGCTCATGTTCTTCATAATAAGCTTGTCGAACAAAGGACTTGCTACAGTACCTACAAATGAACTTTGCTTTCTCCTCAGTTAGCACTTTGGTATACAAGGGGGATGATTTTTTCTTGTCATTAAGCTCAACTTTTCCACAGAAGTGCTGTCCAGCCAATGTACCACCAGTGAAGTAACTTTCACAAGAGAGACAATACTGAGACTTATGGAGAGAATGCATGCAGTGGTAGTGCTCAATTAGTTCATCTACACTTTGTGTTGACTCTTGGCACTCAAAGCAATGGTATTTTTTTCCATTACAAGTTCTTTTCTCAGGTGCCTTAAGGAGAACAACAGGCTGCAGTTTTCTCTTTTGGGTCTTTAAATATGATAAAGAATCTTTGTTTGTAATGGTACCATTGCCAGTCAGACATTTTTTCTGTCCAGGATCTAGGGAGGTCTTGGATGTTTGGTCTGTACTGAGTACTGGTGGATCTTTTGGTGCATCAGTTCCCTCATCCATCTTGTTTTTAGATTCAAAGGCAGTGTGATTAAACAGACTGCACTCAATGACTCTGCTTACATGCGCAGGTTCTGGATGTTTCAGTTCCTCAGTGTTCTGTGCTGTTCTTAAACCAAAACAAGACTCAAGGAACCCAAAACTACTCCGCTCAACTTGTTCATCATCAGATGTAAAGCATTTCTGTCCTTCCAGTTGAAATGAATTTTCCTGGACAGATTTTGAGGGTGTGCTTTTAGGATTGAGTTTGTTGCTTTCCAATTGACAGCCATCAAGAGACTTTTTTTCATGTCCAGATACCCCAACTGTCTCCTGAAAGTCAGGTTTTGAGGATGGAATTTTAGGAACTGGTTGATTGCTTTCCAATTGACAGCCATCAAGAAAATCTTTTCCGTTGCCAGATATCTTAGATGTTTCTTGAAATTTGGGCTTCAAGGATGTATTTTCAAGATTTGGGTTCAATACATCTAATTGGTAGTCAGCAAGTGGACCTTTTCCATCACCAGAAATCACAAATGTCTCTTCAAGTTCAGGTTTTGATGATGTGTTTTCAGCATCTGGGGTTGTCTTTTCCAACTGGCAAACACTTAGTGAATCTATGGTTGGGCAAATGTTTTCATCCCCATTAGAAGTCAATGAAGTATCAATATTTGCCTGAATTGAGGCACAATTGGAACCATCTTGAAGGGTACCAAGCTCTTTGTAGTGATCCAAAAAACATTCCAAATCACAAGTCATTTCCCTTTCCTCAATTTGCCCATCTTTTGACAAAGGCACTGCACCATTCATGTTGTCCAAACCTTGTACTTCTGTACATGGAACCTCTGCATTTGTAAGGAGTGACCCCTCACTACTGCCAGTATGGTTTACACTTTCATTGTTCTCACCTGTGGTCACTGGAGGTCCAGTATACTGCTGTTGATTTATTTCACTCATACTTGCTTCCACAATACTATGGCAGACCTCAGCAGAGGATAAGTCCATACTTGAATTCAGGTCTCCTTCTTCTGAAGGCTGACCAACCTGGTTGCTACCCAAGGTAATATCAATGGATGAACTCAAACTGCAGTCAAAATTTCCTTCTGTGTCAGAGCAGCTGCTAATATCGGAATATTCAACAAGACTAGCATTTGTCTCAAAAGCAGGTTCTAATATTGCCTTGTCAGAATGTGCTTCCAGTATGGATTTAACCTCTTCTGAGTTAGGCAAGGGACAGGGTATCATGTTACCATTATTTTCTCCTTGATCCCCTGGCTTATCTTGTTTAAGGTCATCTGAACTAATTACATCTTGCCAAGATGATTCATAGCATGTGTGCTGCAGAGAACTAGACTCCAAGTCTTTTATGTCTGATTCAGCAATGTCTTGCAAATCCATCATGCTTGAAAAGTTCTCCTTCTCAATGAACTCTTCTATCTCATGAGCAAAGCTCTCGTCCGGTTCCACTGGCAGTCCATTACAGTCCATAGTTCCAATAGAATTTTCCGGGCTCTGGTTAGAGAGAATCTGTGCTTGCTGAAGTGCATTCCATGTTTGAGCCATCCTGGTGTTCTCCTCCAAGGGCTAATTCTCCTAACTCTGAAAGACAAATGTCCATGTGATTACCAAAAAGCACATGTTTATAAGTACAAATATGCAGTAAAAGAAAATGACAAGCTCACCACACTTATCCACTACATATCAGTGGGAACATTATAGCTGATGTGACCAAAGACCTGCATAAAGAAAAAGAAAAACCATTTAAAAATCAGCATACAAACCATGATCACTAACAAAATTACTGTTTTCACAAACTAGTGCGCAATGTGTGTGCAAAAAGATCCCCAAGTTTAAAGAACAAACAAAACAAAAAAACACACGTGCACATTACTGCCAACTACAACTACGTAGTAATACTGCAACACCATTTTGCCCCAAACAGCAGCACTGAAATAATGTGATCTGAAGTTAATGGAAGCATTAACTATGCAATCTAAGAGCTTGGGCAGCTTTTGCAGTTCATCTTATGTTTCGAAAAAAGTAAAGATTATCAGTGAAAAACCTAAATTTTTGCTTTATTAAAAATTTGCACTATGACTCTTTTTGAAATGTTGGAGTTTGACAATGTGAGGTTTCCTCATTAAAAAGAAATGATAATATTTTGACAAATAATTTTTAAAAATACTCGTTATTTTATTGGCCTATAAAAAGTGGCCTACTCTACATGGAGAGGTTGCTCCCTCATGTTGAGATCACATGAGGACCAGTGGTAGCTGTTACTACTACCACCATTTTGAGGTATACCAAGAACAACAAAAGTAAACTACATCATATAGTCTTTTTACAGTGCTTGAGTCAGGTGGGAACAGAGCAGTGCTTGCTGGGGTACACCGAATGCTTGCACCAGCAAACAATGCCAGACAGAGTATGGGGATGCCAGATAGCTCAAAGGAATGAAGCAGCACAGCCAGGCACCATCAAGAAACAACACCACATAACATTCTGTTGGTACTGAATCCATTTGTCAGATAATTAAAAAGAAACATCCTTTCCACAAATTGTGCATTTTCTGACCAAACTTTGGTACATTGCGGTTAATTTCAAAGGTATTTCTCTTTCTGAGAGTCAACTTCATGTTTGGACATCAGCTTTAAGCAGTTTTACATTGTAAGCAAGCAAGCAAGCCTCACTATAAAGTGTGAAGAGAGAGCTTCAGGTTTAACAGGTCAGTTAGTAGCAACAAAATGGCCATGACGTGTCGCTCGTAGTCTATTAAAATCTTTGGTTCATCACCCAAGGTTGTAAAATCTCGAGGAGGAGAAAGACTGGTTTCTCTTAGTGTGAGTCAAACTGCTATACCTACGTAGTTATGCATTTATCATTCAGCTAGATACTGATTTAAAACATGCATCCAGGCTATGTCAGATTACTTTAGAAGAAAATATGACTGTAGGCTTTGGAGCCATTACCATGTGCACTCCTACATTTTGTGCAACCTGATTCCATGCCCCTCTCTCTCATATGGTTATAAAGACAAAAAAGCCTAAAATATAACTTGGCTAGGAAGAAAAATACTGAAGGCTAGTCTGGGATGGACAGATGGGACAAAGCAACACAAAGTACAACACATTTGTGGGAACTTCCGCAACAGTTTCTATAGGCCTACTGTAATTTCACAGTACAATAAGGCATCAAACAGTATTCATTTAAATTAAAAAAGGTGTTCTACACACAGTTTGCAGCTTCACCTCTCCAGATAGGTCCAAATACAAATACTGCCCTATTATACAAGGTGAAATAAGCAGTACAACCAACAAATTCCCTAAAAATACCCTAATGACCTACTAATGAAAGTATGCAAATTGATGCCTATACAGGGGCAAATCAATCATTTTCCCTAGTTGGTGTAAAATGCCTACTCTACATGTGTCCCATTATCCACTTAAATAAAAAAAAAATCCATACACCCAAAATTCCAATACATGGCCTATAGAATTCCAATAACATTTTGGAAGGGTTCCCACAAATGACCAGAAACCCACAAGAGCCAAACCAAATTTGAACAGAGGTACTGCAAATTGCTGTTTTATATTTGTTTATCCAATGGCATATTGGATTCATGTTGTAAATTCCAAATCTTGAAATAACCACCTGCATCAACATTCCAGCCCGAAATCATGGTCCTAACCCAGGGGTGTCAAACTCAAACAGGGCCCTGCAGAGTTTAGTTCCAACCCTGCTTCAACACACAAACCATGTAGTTTTCAAATAAGCCTGAAGGACTTGGTTAGCTGGATCAGGCGTGCTTAATTAGGGTTGCATCTAAACTCCACAGGGCTCCGGCCCCCCAGGAACTGAGTTTGACACCCCTGTCCTAACCTATTCCTACCCATAAACCTAGGCTGTATCTGAAATCGCAGCAATCGAAATGGACAGCCATTTTAAGTGGTGTCCGAAACTATAGTAGACGTTCTCGAGTGCACTCATTCAATTCCACAATGCACCACAAAAACG
>SCHK01405332.1:0-17938 GCA_004124795.1 Poropuntius huangchuchieni | reverse complement strand
AGGCTATAGCAGGTATGCAACTAATTTACTAAGAGTCATTAGCCACATGAGCTATATTTGCATTGTTGCTGCATTACTACAAATTGGCCAGTTTTTCTTTCTTTAAAAATTTCATATTTGAGGCCTTTCAAGTATCAAAGAGCTTAAGGTCTACTGCGCATGACAATCAGTATACAAGTACTGATGAACTATCCAATCTCCAATACAGCATATCAAAACAGAGACGCTTTGTTTTGGACATCAGCTTATAAAAAAATTTTTTTTACAACAAGAAACATTTTTCTCTTTAAGAGTCAATGTTTCATCATTGTCCGAACCACTATTTACAATACAACCAAATATAAACTGTAATGGTTCATTAGAGAATAAAGGGGAAACTACCAACTACCATTAATAATGATTGGTCTTACAAGAATGTTTGTGTGGAGAAGAGGGTAAAGTACTGAACATTAAAATAATAATAATCCCTGTAAGACAGAGGAAAAAAAAAAGGTTGGCTAAAACCTTTTGGTTTTGTTGACACCATATGTGAAATGCATAAAAGCTAAAAGGGAAAATTATATACATCACAAACTAAATCTCAAACTGTTCCAGAGATGTTACTTTTGTTACAACATGGACTATATGATTGATGAAAACATTAGTGCTTCAGAATAAAATTAGTACCATATTTCGGGCAGTTGTCCATACATATGCTAAACATTTAGTTTTAAACAAAATTTCACAATCGCTTGTGATCATCATTAACATATGAAGACTAGAACCTAATTACCTCTGGCAAACTGTCCCTTATACCAAAGAACAAGTAATACGTCAAGACAATAAAATGACTGTACTTTCTAAGTGCAAGAAAGAGCTGTAGACTCCAAGAGCCCTTCGGTAAAAGGCCGCAATTATAATATTATATTAACTACAGGAACAAATACCACTTGCCAAAACTGAAATGCCCAACAGAATATATCCCTAGGACCTGAAGCTTTCTACAGTGAAGAGATGTTCTTAAAGTTATCATGAAGCAACACTAGCCCAAAACCAGAAGAAAGATTAGACAGCAACTTTGCTTCCTATCATAACTGTCACTGTAGTGTGGAGGATTAAGAGAAGTGTCTAGCTATCTCCACGGACAGCTTTCCGGAGGATCCTGAGACGGGACATGACCTCATCCCAGTCCAGATATGCTCCTTCTAGATGTCTCGAGTTCTGGCCTCGTGACTGGTACCTCCTTCGGCCATGCAACAGACGCCAGTTATCAAAGGTCACCAAGTCACCTGCGCAGAGATGAAATGAACAACCAGCATCAGTCCCATATTTATACACATGCAGTGTCATATTTGGTTTAGTAAGAAAGCTAGCAGCAAAGGGAAAGCTTTTGGGATTCAAAACACGGTAAATATGGGATAATTCAAGTGAACATTTTTGAAAACCCTGGCATTAGATTTAAAATGGAAAAGTTTCCAAAGCCTTAATCCCAAATTCATAAGCCTAAAACCCTTCATCTTTGCCTATTATGCAATTATGACTGTCAACTATAGTACAATTTGAGCTATAACAAGCGTAATCTGATTAGGCAAAGAGGTGAACTACGTGGCTGTTTCTGACCACACTGACCTGGTTCCATTCTGTACGTGAACACGTTTTCAGGCCTGCTGAGCAGCTCCACAAAGGCCTTTAGAGACGAGTAGAAGGGCTGAACCTGATGCACAGGCATATCCAGCACTGAGTCTCGTGTGGCGTTGTTATAGTTGATCCTCGTCACCCGACCCTCAGAGTCCACACTGCATATTACATACATTACACTTAGTCATTTAGCAGACGCTTTTATCCAAAGTGACTTACAAATGAGAACAACGGAAGCAATCAAAATCCACAAAAGAGCAATGATACACAAGTGCTATAACAAGTCTCAACTAGCTTAACGCAGTACACATAGCAAGGTTTTTTTTGATTATATAATAAAAAGAAAACAGAACAGAAAAAGAATAGTGTGTTAGAGGCCTTTTTGCTTCTTTAAGTGTATGATAAATAAAAAGAAAACAGAATACATAAAGATTAGAAAAGCTAGTGTTAAGTGTTTTTTTTGTTTGTTTTTTTAAATAAAGAAAACAAGCAGTACATGAATAGAGTACAAGCCTAAAAGGGACAAGTTTTTTTTATTTTTATAAGAACAGAATTAGAATAGAGCGTGCTAGAATTAGAGAGTCCTAGAATTAGAGAGTCAAATAAAGATGGAAGAGATGTGTTTTTAGCCAATTCTTAAAGATAGCCGTACAAGCTTGTATTGAAATTTACCAGGATTTATGAGAACTAGTATAATGTATTGCTGTTGTTTAGAATTACATGGGAAAGAGCAACCACAGTACGATTTTCCCTGCTGAAAAAAACAGCCTAAGCCTAAAACCAGCCAAGCCAAGCTGAGAAACCAGGTAAACCAACTGCCAGTTTAGGGTGGTTTTAGCTGTTTTTTGTTTTTTTTTCAGCAGGGTTGTGTTACACTGAAGAAAGCAAGTCACATGTCGTTAGGAAAAAAAGACAAATTTATAACCTATAAACGCATTAATTTGTAGAAATGTAGCTCTTATGAATCCCAGTTCTATAACTGACCATGAGATGGTGCTGTTTTACATTATTTACGTTAGTAGTCAGTGTTGACGTCGATGAGATGTGACAAAGCTAATCCATTGCATTAGCTATGCGTGATTATGTGAGTATGTATGCGTCTGCTGGAGCCGCAGTCTGTCTTACTCTATAATGTGGTTTTTGGACTGCACACTGAAGTCACAGTAGTCAGCACCGCTGTCCGTGAAATCCACCCTAAGAGAGGAGAGGATGTTAAACGCCTCAGGATCCTCCCTACGGAGCTGCTCCGCCATGTGAAATCCATCAACCACTTCACTCTCTCCGCCCTGATCAGCCTGACGGACACAATGCAGGAACTGCACCTACAACCACAGGAATCACAACAGCAGTCCTCTAGTGAAATTAATTCTTTATTTAGGGTGTAGTATTTTCTAACTGGCTTAATCTATCAAAACACAGTGAAGGGAAGTCCCCTCATGATCTAAATGCATATATTCACTTTAATAAGTTACACAGCACAGTATGGCTGGCATGTAAGAGAGAGAGAGTGTGTGTGTGTGTGTGTGTGAGAGAGTGTGAGAGAGAACTCACTCCAGGTGGATGGTGCAGAGCTGGGTAATCTGTGTGTAGGCTCAATTCTCCAGAAGTGTAGGCAACATTGTTTGCCATGGCCTTGTCCTGCACTTGCCATGTGTGTCTGTGAAATCATAGAGGGGGCGATGGATCAGAACAGGTGACTATGGGCTTGTAAAGTTTTACTGCATTTCTCCATGTATTTATTGTAGGAAACCACAGCGGTAAAATGCTTACTTGATTTAGTACGGTCTTGAGAGTAAATTTAAAGACTAAGGAATCACTTCAATGAACAAAGCAGACATTTTTGTTATGGTAACGCAGTGCGTGAGTTTTGGTAGTGAATTCTTAAAACTACTCGCTGCAAAGCAAAAAATTACTACTTGTAATTACTTTTTTATTATTATTATTTCAGAAGTAAATCTGGGTAAATTAAGCTTGTTTTCAAAAAATATATATTTTGGATTTTATGTATCTTAATTTTTTCCTATTTTCCCCATTGACAAAATTCTGTCGTTTTTTGTTTGTTTTTTTGCCACTGTTTTAAGCTTAAATTAACTGAATCTGATACAAGTCTTACACAGTTTTGATTCTTTTCTTTGATATTGTACTGGAAGACACATTTTAAAAAAAGTCTCTAACATTATTTAATCCATATTTGCTTTTTTGTTTCTTGAAGTCTTTCAAAAATGAAAAATGTATTTCAAACAATAAAAAAAAGCAAATATGGAGCATATAATGTTACAGAGATCACTGCTTGCTTATCCAGAAACAGTCTTTTTGATTCAGTTCTTCAGACACACAACTTCTTTACTCTGTGCCCACAAAAAAAGCAGGTTTGGTAGCACAAACCTAGGCTAATTTTAGATTTCTATAAAAAAACATTTCTCCTGTAATCAAATTGAAAACAAAGGAAAGGAGAGGAGTGTGAAAGAGGAGTATTTGCGGTTTTTCAAAATGAAATGAGGCAGATTAGTGATATCAGTAAGACCATATTAGACACCAGAATCCTCCATGTCAGAAACACCACGGCCTCCTCCTTCAGTCTGAAGATCCCTAGCCAGTGAAGTCTTGATTTGGCAGATGCAGTGCTTTTTGTTCCAGTCTGGGTCAGGTGAAGCTGCTTTTTGGCCAGTTTGAGCAAGCTCCTGGGGCTAGTGCGGTGTTAAATCATTCAGCCTGTCACTTAACAGGTGTCAGCTGAGAGGGAGTTCACATGCATGGATTTGTGATTACAGCCAGAAGCTCACGGTGTGTCTGTCTCTTTTCTCCAGCTCCTCTATCTGTCTGTCTTAGGCTGTGGTTTCCATTCACTCATCCTTTCTTATTAAAAATGTTCTCTGCATGTCCTTATGAGAGGCTTTGGTGTTTGGCAAGAAAATAAATCAGGATCTCAATGGTTTTTGATTAATAAAATGGGCTCAGTAAGTCTAGAGTAATGGAACAAGTTTAACTGAGTGTAAAGCAAAGCTCTTTCACATCATTTCCAATTCATTCAAATGCTGTCATGCCAGCAGCTCTTTTTTCTTTAAAAACAGAACATTGTTCTGATTGTTCGCCAACAGTTACAGCACGAAATTCTTTCATCAAAGCATAGTTTAGACAGATGACTCATGCTGTGACATCCATGATAATCATATTCAAACAGAACAGTCCTATGGACTGGCTCTATGGTTGCATTACCGGTTTTGCACACTACTTTACTCTCAAGTCAATAGCCAAGATGCGTGTGGCAGAAACAGAAATATGACTTGTGAACTAGAGATAAAGGTAATAGCACCTATTATTTTTTTTAGGTTTTAGGGATGGGCAAAATAACTGAAATACCTGTCAGCAAACAAATACCAAGTATTATGGCTGGTAAGGTCACGCATTGCCTAATTTTAGTCTTTTTTAAAATGCTGTCAAACAAGTTTTAGCATTCTAGAAAACTTTGGGCCAGTAAGATTTTTTTTTTTTTTTTTTGGAAAAAAAAAATTAATACTTTTGTTGAACAAGGAAGCATTAAGTGGATCAAAATGGGCAGTAAAGACAATTAATATTACAAAACAGACTTACAATTTTTTTTTTTTTACTTCACAATATTACTGTTTTTGCTGTATTTTTGATTAATGCAGACTTGGTGAGCATAAGAGACTTTCAAAAACATTATTTAAAAATTCTTACCAACACCAAAAATATCTCAAGAAGAAAATTTGGTTTTAAGATGCACCTGGTCCTTTAAAATGGTCTCTCATTTGTCGACTGTTGGAGAGAATCCCCAGACCTAACAAGACGGGTGCCCTGACTACTACACATCTCCTACCATGATTTCAACAGACGTTGTGGGTTGAGGGACTTTTTATTTCCTTCAATTATAAACCTGTCCAGATGTAACACATTAGGGTGGAAGATCAGACCACATTACTCATCACACCATATTTCGTTTTCCATGAATGATGGGTTTGTGCCCTTTGCAGCAAGTTATTTGTCTTTCTTTGTAGATGTTGAAGAGAGAGTGGCAGTTCTGGCATAAATGGTAGTTTTGCACAATTTTTGGTGTAAACACAGTCACAGATGTTCAAAATCAGTTTAACAATTTCTGAAATGGTATTTTTGAGAAACTTACAGTACTACCACTGTATTTAGAATTGAAGTTTGACCGGGTTTGAAATGTACCTAATTATTTTTCATATAGTTTCCAGTGACAGACTGAATATTTTTGCATATTTTGGACTACGCAAATAGGCAGTCAGTTAAGATTTTGAAACTGTTCTTGATCACTGGGTAAGTAATGTCGTCAGTATAAGAATGACTCCTATTACTCCACTGTTTCCAAGTCTGCAGTTTTACAATAACTGTATTTGCTACTTCTGTTTGTGTCTTAGCTCACTAAATGGTTAAATAATTATAATGATCTAAAAATAGGCATTTCATTGCTTTAATTAGAGTGCAGCCAAAGCTTCAGTCCATACCCATAAAAGGTGAGGCGTAGATAGCCAATCCTCTGACTCAGTCTGGCCACCTGGCCCTGCTCTGCTAGCGCCCCCCTGAGGTAGACAATGCCAGTGCGTCTCAGAGCCTCTAGCCAGGCCAGGGCAGCCTTGTCATCATGTAGAACTTCCTCATAGTCAGCCGTAGGGATCTGCAGACTTGAATCCCAATATTCACGCTCTGAAACACAGATACACATATAAATAAACATTGCAATGCACAACACAAAATATCACAGAGCAATAACAACTTGTGTCTAGTGTCATGAAGTGTAAAGAAACAGAAACCTAATTTTCTAAGTTTCACTACAAAAAAACCTAGTTCAGGAAACTCTGCATTAGAAGGTCTAGTGTTAAATGAAAAAGCAAAGTCAATAGTGACTCAAGTCTATGTGGGAATGATGTCAGCATTACTCAAAAAGTAGCTAAAATCCTTTCCAAGCTAAACTTGTTTCTCTCTATATATTTCCTATCTCTGTTACTCATTTTCTAAGCACCCTGATTTACAATGCAAATAAACACATGATTATTTGCACCTGTAACCATCCCAAGTGTCTTATTATAATGAAGGATTGTGTGTGTGTGTGTGTGTGTGTCAGGGTTAAGGCCAGAACACATTGGTCAGAACACTGTGTGAGGGCCTGCATGTTTGAAGGAGTACTGCTGGAAAACTCTGGTTCGTATGTCTACTTTCACAGACGGAGCCTCTAGAGAAGTACGCATGTGAGAGCAAGCGTTCTGCACTCATGTCTGTAATTCACTGCTTGGACCTCTGTGCTGTAGAAGTATTTTTCAGCCCCGCACCTCTTTCTCAGCTTCTCTCAATTTAGAAAACTGTTCCACTGGAGAATTTGTCACAGTTGAGAATCCAGAGACAAATATAGTTCAGGACCAGCAAGTGAAAAAAGAGAACTCCTGACCGATTATTTCCCGATTTAAAAAGTCATTTACACTACCATTCATTAGTCTGGGGTCAGAAAGAAAAAAACATGAAATGAACACTTTTAATCTATGAGGATGAATTTAATTGAATTAAAAGTGACAGTAAAGACATTTATAATGCTATAAAAGTGTGATTAATTAAAACACAAAAGCACAAATTACTTAAACTTTAAAACTTAATTTTAACATTAAGACATTAAGGAGTAACTGCCAAATTATATTTTAACATATATTTATATTTAAAAAGAACATAATTACTTTAAATTACTCAATAATTATATTCCACAATAATACTGATTTGATAAAAAAAAAAAAAAAACACCCTTGGTGAGTATAAGAGACTTTGAAAAACAAAGAAAAAACAAAATGTAAAGGTAGCATATTTCCACCTGGCACAGATACTCCCCTCAAGATACTTTGTTATGACGATAAGCATGAATAAGCTTCATATTTCTCAGATGTATATTATCTCAGAGGTAGTCACACCTCAACAGGATAAATAAAGTTTGTATATTCCTGACCTCGACTAGGTAGAAGCCACAATGCCAACTCAGCAAACTTTACTTGGAAGGGAAAGGAGCATCTACAATTTATTTAACCACAGCTGACCCACATGCAGGATATCCATGGGGATGAGCACAAATATAAGAGCTGTCTCATTGTGGCTCGTAACAAACATTATCATAAAAATACAAATAAAGGTAAAGCAGTGGGGGTAAATGAAGGGCTTGAAATTTGAACAATGAAAGATGGAGGGGTTTAAGAAACCTGTTAGAACGCGTTTCTGTTTGGCATCACTAGAGGCACTGAAATGAAACATCTGAATGAAACACGGCGGTTTGTTTACTACTGAATGCATTTGCTGGACTGACCTAAAATGCTGCTATTTGAGCTTCAGAAGCTGAAGGCCACACAGCAGACTACTAAAATGGTATTTTGTTTGTACCAACCATAGTTATAACGAAATGTGTAGTTTCAAGTTGACAAAATGTATTGAAAACAGATGTAACCCTGAGAGAGGAAACCATGTTGCTAAATTAGTCATGCAGTATGAATATGCAATCATATAACCGTGCAATCAAGTTAATGCAAACAAAACCAAATTTGACTGACACACAAGGCAGCAAAAGCACCACAATTTCACAGCAATATTGAAGTTCTGGTATGAATTTGATCAAAAAAGAGAGAGAAAGCGAATGAGCTGGGCACAGGGCCCAGGGTGAAGTGGTTCAGTCAGTCCAGGTCAGTAATGTTCAGCTCTTATAAGCGTGTAATGTGTAATATTCTCTGTCTCACTGACATACTACGGTTTCCTGGCACTGCTAATGTTGGCTTCAGAGCCAGAGATTAATATCATGCTATCATTCTGTCCAGCTGCGGCTTCTGAGACACTTTAATAAAAATTGACATTATGTTTCAGTGACCCTTTCATTCTCTAAAACAGATGGAAACACATACATTTAGGCACACAAAGGCATGCCGGAAAAGAAAGGTGTCGGCTTATGTGTGCTTGAACAGTTTCCTTCAGCATTGCCTCTGTGATTTTTCCAGCTATGGTAATGTGAAGCCGTGGCTGCTGTAGCTGGCAGGCAGCTACGTCCAGTCAAACTCTGTCAACAGAGTCCCTACTGAGAGCTCAGCACAGAGCAGAGTTCACTAAGAACAGGACAGACAGAAGCTCACAACCAGAGTACAAACCACTTAAAGAGATCATTTCCAAATGGGATATGGAAAATAGATTTATATGATTTGAGTAACTCAATTTGCATGTGCGCAGCATCTTATATTCAGTGCACGTCCCGTGCGCTTCTCAAGAAAATGAAGTGAGACACCTCTTTTGGGTCAAGCCATTAGTTTTCCATAAGCCGTTTGGAAAAATAAGGTTTTAAAAGTACTCCTTCAACTGTTATTTAAGTAATCTTAATCTTTGGTCTGTGCCAATGTGGTCTTTTTCTGTGTGGGAAAAGTGAACTGTTTTTCATCTAATGCAGCAATGTGACTGTTTTGCTGTTTTTGAACTTAGATGGGAACAATGCGGTCTTGGAGCTCTGAAGGATCATGATGTCACTGCATGCATGATGTCAGCTGAACCAGGACGTGTTGTGACCGCAGTAAAGCACACTTGTGCCCTCTTGTAAATGAGACACTAGAGTCACACTAGAAAAACTCCTTTAAGTGAATAAGTTCACTGGGTCGTAAAAATCCTGGTGTGACATATACTAGTGTGACTTAATTCAGCCTAATTGCCTGTTATCTCAAGCTTCATGCAATATACTGTATATGCAAACTTGTTTAAAATAAGAGGCGCAACAGTCATTACAGTTTAGTAACTGTTTTAATGTTATTGTATATTTAGAATATTTCCAGTGTCACATGATCCTTATTATAATCAATGCTAAAACAGTTCTGCTGCTTTGCAGAAATTATGATGCATTTTCTTAGGATTCTTTCATGAATAGTAAGTTCAACAGAACAGCAGATATGTAAAATAAAAATGTTCTCTACGATTATAATTATCTTTAATGTAATTTTTGATCAAGGATCATTGCATTTTTATCTTTTAAAAANATATGTAAAATAAAAATGTTCTCTACGATTATAATTATCTTAATGTAATTTTTGATCAAGGATCATTGCATCCTTATCTTTTAAAATTTTAGTTGCAATACTTTTACACAATAGTTTTGCCTCACCTCTAATACTACAAAAACAAGCCACTTACACTGCATTACAGTGGAGTAAAGTTTAAAAGCAAAAATGGACACAAAATGGTCATTCTCATTTGAAGAGAGATTGAGTAACACCATGAAGGACACATCAGTTGTCTACAAATGGTGGTAACCTGTCAGGAAATTGCTAATGGTAGACTACTGCCCAAGACAGACGTATTATAGCAAGGTGAGAGCTTTACAGGCCTCTTTCAGGCAGTTTGAAGACAGTTTATATGGGAGGTCTTAAAACAAGGGGCAGAACTTGTCATATTATGTGCCAGTTAAGGAGCTTTGTTAGACACATGCAAGCCTTGTGTGTTTTACACCTCAGCTAGAAGCAGACACTTGTGATGTGTAGTCTACGCTTTAAACTGTGGAAATTTATTGGTTGTCTTTCACTGATTTAAGGGGCACAAGGGGATGCCTTTTGTGCCTTTAAACAAAACAACAGCATAATTTCCTAAACTTCAAAGAGAATTTCACAAAGTCAAAAACAACAGTAAGCTAAAGAACATTTGTGGCTAACAAAATCTCTTACAAAGCCCCAGTGACATGCATTAATTTTGAAAATTTAATCTTAAAATCTCAGGACACACAAATATGTGCAGGATGCTTGTTCTGGCAGACACATTGTTCAGTCTGCTCCAACCACAGCATCCCTCAAGAGTGGTGTAAGCACAACAGCTCACTCTTCTCAAATGGCCTTAAATCTCTATTCCATGTGGCAGGAAGTGGAAAAAGTTTTTCCATTCAGGGGCGATTCTGGGGAGAAGTGCCTGCACACTACAAAAGTAACTGCTGTCCAGACCACACATTAATTCAACTATTGCACAAATATTAGCTTACATGAGTGCATTTCAACTATATAGAAGCTATCTTAAAAAGTATCTAAAACTAAAACCAAAAACCATCCAGTCTTCATTTTATTTAAAACAAAATTAACTGAAAGAATCAGGCAAATGTATTACTTCAGTTCAAAGTGTGCCTTAATAGGGACAATGTTATAGATATCAACAAATATAAGGCCAGATTCACCCCATACACTCAAGTGGCACATCAAGAGAATAATAACAACAGCAGAGAGGGCTGAGAGTGTTTTAGCTGCGTAATTAAACTGCTGCTTTTATACAGTACAGAAAATAAAATCTCCAGGTTGCTATAGAAAATACATTTTATAATAGCCATATAAATCATAGAAAGATTAGAGATGTACATAGCTAAAAAAAGAAGAGACATGGTTAATACAAAGATTATGGCCATGGATTACAATTAACCCACCATTAAGGAAGAGCTCCTCTTGCAGAGCCTGTCTTGCCTCAGAGGAAAAACACCGTTTCTTCAGCCAATCAGGATCAAACTCACTACTGTGCTGATCAGGCCAAGTAATGGACACCTACAATGAGTTTCAGAAAAACAGGTTTAAGGACTATTAGACAATGACTTGGCATAAAAAACCAGGGGTGCATTTCCCAAACCATCGTTAGCTAACTTTGGTCGTCGTTACTTCCATTGAATTTTATTGGTAACAACAGAACTTGCGACCATAGTTCCTTTTGGGAAATAGCTGCTCACTATAGCATAGTACTGCGTGCTGGAGCCTCCACCAAACTTCCTAAGTGTCTTAACCAGCAATACTGATTACAGCGGATATACACTGTTTAGGTGCAGTTAAAATAGCAAAAAGAAGAGGTCAAAATAGCAAAAAAGGTACACTGTCCATTATCCTTATTTTAGCAATGTGTGAAGCACAGATCACACAGAAATCACTTTCAAGCAGCTATCTGTTGGTCATTGCAGTGAATTTGCATGATGGGAAATCTGCATGGAGAAATCATTCGCCCTCACAAGAAAACCCTGCTCATATAGATTCCTATTTAAATCGCCTGCAAAATTTCGCCAAACCACTGTATATGTCTTCAGCAGCTTTAGTTTCAGGATATTTTAATATAGAGTCAGGTTTAAAGGAATAGTTCATCCAATAATTAAAATTTCCATTTACTCTCACTCATTTCATTTCTGAACTTGTATGACTAAAGGCCCATTCACATTAAAGACTATAACTACTGTATAATGCTAACTATATTGATTTAAAAATAGTTCTAAATAAATTTCAAAAATAGCCCACACAACAACTACAGTATAGCGATAAAGGCACAGAGGAACAATATTGTTGGAATCACTTTCAAAACTATTTTTTTCCAGCTAATGAACGATAAAAACATTGACAGCCAATCTGAATCCACCCTGCATTTAAAGTGGCAGATGAAAATAAACTTACAATAAACATTACTGTGTATTGGTGTGGATTATAATAAATGTATCAGCATAATTATCTTTATAGTTATCATTGTTGGTGTGAATAGCCCTTTTCTTTGCCAAACAATAAAAATGAATGGGGCCATCAAGCTTCAAAAATGAAAAAAAAAAAAAATCACCACAGTGGATGGGAATAAAGTGAATAAACCTAGAATACAGCACAATGCAATATTTATGGAATGCAACAGCTCTATTCCCTTTTCACTGTAGCAGCATGGACATTTTGCAAAACATATTCTTTGTGTTTCGCTAAAGAAAGTCATATCCATTTGGAATGACATGATAATGCGTAAATGATGACAAATTTCTATTTATCATGAACTATCCCTTTAAGCTTTGCTTACCAAGACCAACCTTATTGTCCATCAGCTGTACTTGGTCCATTCCAGTGTGCACGTCCAGATTTGAGAACAGCAGGCTGCGTGCTTGTGCTGACTGCAGCGTGCAGTGAGGACACTGGCAGTTATCCCTTAACCAGGTGAATGGATACAAACTACAACTCCCATCATCCCAATCGATCTGCAGTAGTCTCTCCTGGTCCAGTGCCCGGGCCTGCCTTACTCCTGGACTCCCCCCAGTGAAGGGCAGAGGAGCCGCCGCCAGAGTCTGATTCCCAATATGAGGTGTCTTGACCAGTTGAGGCCGACTGCTTGCCCCCTTCAGTGCTTGAAAAGCACCTCTGGACATCCAGCGAGTAAGATAGGATAACATGCTGATTTGTGAGTAGCAGCTGCTAGTCTGAGGACACAGAAAGAAAGAGGTTATTCCGTTCATATAGCCACACCCCTTCATATCACCATTTCCCCAATAATAAGATGAGTCACTGCAGTGAAATGTGCTGCTGTAAACGCTGAATATGACTGATGTGAGCAGCACACAGGTGTCAGGTAAACATAGTACAGCAAAACGCTATCACACAACTCCAAATTAATTTTTCAGTCTTTTTCTGTGACACCTTTTTTTTTTTAAATGAATAAATAATGATTACCATAAAAATGAACTGTTAGGGGTTATATTTTCAGTCAGTGATTACTGAATACCTGTAAAAGCAACCTTTTGACATCATAAAGAGATCCAAGAGTTTGGGGTTGGTCAGATTTTTTTTTGTTTTTGAAAGACGTATCTTTTGCTCACCATGGCTGCATTTATTTGATCAAAATATAATAAAAAAAGGAATGTTGTGAAATATTATCACAATTACAAACATCTGTTTTGTATTTTAATATATTCAAAAATGTAAAGACAAATTGTAATGACAGAATTTTCATTTTGGGGTGGTGTAACACTTTAAGTTAGTTCTTTATATAACTGTTGTAATCATTTGTGCTAACTAATATTTTTGTAAATAAATTATATATATATATATATATATATAAAACAAAGCATTTATTTGAAATAGAAATCTTTTGTGAAATTTACTTTACTGTCACTTGATTAATTTAATGCATCCTTGCCGAATAAATGTATTAAATTCTTAATTTCAAAATTCTTAATTTCAATTTTCTTAATAATCTTGAAACCTTTGAACAATAGTGTATTAGAACCATAAATTAAAATTGATAAGTGTTTTCACTTCATATTAGGCTTGTTCCCAACAAAATCATAAGCTAGTCTAGAGTTTTATTATTATTATTATTATTATTATAT
The DNA here is from genome assembly GCA_004124795.1 of Poropuntius huangchuchieni. Lineage (NCBI taxonomy): Eukaryota > Metazoa > Chordata > Actinopteri > Cypriniformes > Cyprinidae > Poropuntius > Poropuntius huangchuchieni. Next base: position 4,200 of record SCHK01405332.1, on the reverse strand, counting down.
TTAATTTTAATATATTTTGCTTTTCTACAGGCAGGTCATTGATTTGTTGATTGTCAAAGTTTGTCTGACAGCCCAAAAGATGAGATAGCTCTTGATAAATGATTAATGCAATGACGTCATCCAGAACTGAATTATCTGAATGACTGTAAGGGTGCATGACTGACAACACTAATACAAATAGTATTACATCAAAGTAACCAAGATAAAAGCTAATCTGGGGCAAAGGTGACCTTATGACTTCAGCACTGCCATACTAATCAAACTATGACTTACTGAACTATGCACTTCAGTTTTACAGAAAGTCTTAAGGCAACCTTTGTGTTGCCTCTCTTAATCTAAACAATAAAACATGAACAATTTGTTCATTACAATTCCAAATAGGCTACACCGCGAACCCCAAATTAATATATGAATGAGTATCCACAGCTCAAAGTCTCATAATCATCATACCAATACTGATAAGGTCATAAGCTGTTTTTAATACATTTGGAATGTCAGCTATCAGTGTTATTGATCTATTAACCCCAGTTATTTTATTCAGTTGACAGCCATAGTTTCTTGTTAGATTTATATACTATACTATCTAACATTATTGTATTATTCTAATTAAATGTCTAGAATAGCCTACACTGTCAGCTTTATACAAAGATAGTCTTTTTTTGGCTTTACTAATACCAATTATCAATTTTTGCAAACAACATGTTATCTCCATAATATAACGCTTCCTATTTTTCTCACACATTACAAATAAGGTTTAATACCTGAAAATATATAGCTTGTCTATCAGGCAGCAAAGCAAAAATTACATTTGTGGGTCCATGATATAAAATAAACATGATGATATAATCATTGTGCCCTAAACAGACCTTTGAGCACTGGTTATGTAATGTGCAAACACCTTAGCTCATGTGTCTCAGGGAACACGGAAGTAGGTGAAAGGTCACCACTTCATTCCTGCAGTGCAAACAAACACATTACCGCCTCCGGCATTACGACAGCACGTACACACACACAAACACTGCAGTCGCCATGAAATAGTAAAGACTTCACCAACAACATTTATTTAGACTTTATAGCTAAATATGCATCTGCCTTGTTGTTTCCGGGTATTTTAGCACTCGCCCTCTTTGTATCGCGCTTTAGTAAATGATTTATAGTGCAGCTGACTGACTAAAGGAGGTCTATACTAGAGCTTTCCATTCATAAAATAATACTTGAGGAAATCACGAGTGTGACGCTTACAACAAACACAGCAAGACCAAGCGATCTTTCATTCATCAGGCTGAAACTCGCGAACGTCCCGTTTACTAAGTGCAGCTCAGCCACTGAATTTCGTCATTTACATGTGATGAGAAATGAGGAAAACAGAAACGGCATGCGGCACTTACCGTGAAGCCGTGGGTAAGGTGGGCTCGGTTATTTCAGCCTTATATAGCGCTGAGAAGCGTGAGAACTCACAGTGCTGGAAGTGGGTGAAGGGTCAGATGTACTGAAGAGCTGCTGCTACACACACACACACACACACACACACACACACACACTGTAATCATCGTGATGTGTGCTGTGTACGCCACTGGATCTGACACTCTGCCAAAATTACGTGCAGCTTTGCTCGACAACTTCTGTTCGAAGCTTGTTTTTGTAACTACATTTTACTGCACTTGTCATGTGGACTTACTACACTGTTTCCAAGGTTATACTGCATCCTATTTAAATATAGGCCTATATTATTTATTAATTACATAAAAGTGAAGTAGGCATGTGTGCATGACAGAGAGACACATAATATAGCAAAATAATAATGGTTATATAGGTTACTGTCACTGATAGACACGCTATCAGGTTAGCACTTTGTTAATGACTGATTGCTAAATACAGTAAGTACCAAATAAAACACAGTCTAGAGTGTATTTATAAATAACCAGTATTTTTATTTTCAGAATTTATTACATTTTGTTTAATAAAATATTTATAATATAATAATATATTATATAAATTTCCCCTTGTCAATTTCAAATTCTCTCTCTCTCTATCTCTCTCACACACACACACACACACACACACACACGCACACACACACAAACACACACTGGGAGATCACCCTCTACCGCAAAAGTTACTCTGGCTGTCTTGTAATGCATGTTTATGAGGAGGACTCCCACTATGTCGGGGAGGTTGGTGTCCTGAAACAGCTGTTTCAGTGTTTTAACATGAAACAATGTGACACCTGCATGTTTAGAGTAATTATCATGCTGCTCTAATAACTGCATACGTACTTAAATAGCTCTGCATCAACCTCTATGACTTTATTTCAGAATTTGTCATCTCAATACAGTATATATACAATTCAAAGTTTTGAGGCCTCTGAATAGTTTTGACATCAGTGTTGGAATTATATGGGAAGTTTTAAAGCTTTGAAAACTTTTAAAAACTTAAAAACACCATAAATGTATCATGTAATCCAAACAACTTGTGCACATATTTGTAAAACAAACCAAAATACATAATTGACTGACAATCTTCCTTCTCCAGAGAACTGTTATCATCGAGTTGATCTCAAGATCCAGGTCAGTCCTGTTTGTGAATGAATTATGTAGTGAATCGGAGCAACCAACTCAAAGGAACGATCTGCTAATCATTTGTTCATATATGTAATGAGAAAAGTCATACAGCTTCTTTGAACAACATAAGCCTGAGTAAAGGATGAATGGGGTTTCATTTTTTGGCCAACTATTACTTTAAATCTTTTCTGGAATGTTTTAGAACAGTGCAGTTCTTGCACTCACACAAATACTATCTTGAATATTTTTATTACAAAAAGGAATATGCACAACATATACTGTATCTCAGGAATGGAGCTACACATGGTAAAACGCTTCAAGTCCAATAATCCTGCCCGCAGTCATCTTGGTTTGTCTGGAATATGTCATCCCAGAGGGTCCTTTTCCTGTTACTTCTCAGAGGATTACAAGAATACTTAATGCAACAAGTACAGTTTCATAAAATGAATACAGTTACACTTTTTCATAAATATAAACACTCACAGTTTAATATTTTAAAAGCTCCTTATAAAATATATAGATTCTTAGGGCACTTAAAACGTAATTACATGTACAAAGAAGAGCAAATGTGTTTTTATTCCTCCACGTCTATCATAGAAAACAATAACAATAAAATATTTGTTTTTAATATGTTCATGCCATTATGTTTGGGAGGATTGTCAGACTGAATGCTTAAAAACTATTCCAAGTACATGCTCTTATATAACCTAAATATTATTATGACAGCTAACATTTGTACAATGAAAACTATATTCCTTCTGTTTAACCAACATGAATTTTCTCTGAAACATTCAAGTAATGCCAATGCAAATGAGCAAATGCAAATACACCCTACATCATTATCTGAGAAAATAATGAGAAACTCAACGCTGACTCTAACTCAGTGTTTTGTAAGTCTCTTCTGAGAGGTAAAGCCTCTATATTGTTTAGACTGAGATTCCAGTCATATTATCATAAATGTCGTTAATGACTAAAACGTAAGGGCAGTATTGCCAAGTTTAAAGCATTTAATGGCTGTCCATCATGTATGATTGCCGCTATTAAGTGAATACTGGCTTTCATTTATTGCACAGAATAGCTGCATCACTTTTGCCAAGTAGTTACAGAGAAAATAGCATTTATTCCTTCAAAATAAATAGTATATTGTTATGTTACGAGTGCTTATTTCAGTAAGCAATCCAATAGCGATTAATACATTTGACATCTAATATTAATTATTTTCTGATACTCACTATAGTGATAGTGACAAGAAACAATTCCAAATATTTTCCTAATTTTTCCAGTGAATTCTATAAGGATCTGTGGTTCAGACATTAACAATTAACTTCTAACTAGTATGTGTTCCAGTTTTTGCTGGAATCTAGTCCAGTTAACTATTTACTCTAGTTCTTATACTATTCAAATGTAACCCTGGACCACAAAACCAGTCATAAGTAGCATGGGTAGATTTGTAGAAATAGCCAACAATACATTGTATGGGTCAAAATTATCGATTTTTTTTTTTTTTTTTAGCTTTCAGATGATGTATAAAAATCCATTTCCAAAAATCGACCCTTATGATTGGTTTTGTGGTCCAGGGTCAGAAATAGTCTATATTTCAGCCTACATACAAACTACCTATTTATTAGACCAGTGAGTA
>SCHK01405250.1:0-10705 GCA_004124795.1 Poropuntius huangchuchieni | reverse complement strand
AAAAAATATCTTTCACACTGAGCAAAATTGCATACAACTTTGTACGAATATCTAATTTGATTATTTTCTAATTAATTTCAAAATGTGATGGACCCAAAATAAAAAAAAATATTTTTAATAAATGTCATCTGATCATTTAGTGTTGTTTTGTTGTATTAAGAGATGAAAAAAACAATACAGATGTATAATAACATCTATTAATATTGGTAAACATTTCCTTCTTATTGCATTTTCTTCTAAAATGATGTCTGAACTAGTGCATGCTAAAAGAGAAATGTAAGCACGCAGGAACACTGGACGTGTTTTTTCATTGGCTGTCCTTGTTCAGTCTAATGCAGCATGAAAGAAAAGCAGAGAAAGCAAAAGACACAACGCACATTACTTAGATAAAACATGGGCTGGGGCAACATGAAAGACCTGCAGACACCATATTTCAATGAGACGTCCATCCTGAGCTAAAATAATAAATACAAATGGATCGGCTGCGGGAAGATGTGAGGTCAGAGTGGTCTGAAGAAGAAAGAGGGATTTAGAGAAAGACGGACGACAAAGCAAGCGAGCATGAAGTAGATGACAGACAGACGGAAAAGGCAGTCCAGAGACAGGACGAGCCGAGATGAGACTCAGCGGGTGAAAACAGCGATCGATCGTGTGACATCACCGATGAACTGCTTTGATTGGATCAATTCATTCTGTTGCTGATGAGCAGAACAGATTACAGTGGCGAGACCGAGGCGATATCACATGTGTTTCAAGTGGGGAACGAGAGCTGAGGCGCATTTATCGATGACAGTGAGACTGCAGTTATGCAAAAGGTTAGCAGGAAGTGACATCATCAGTTGAAATCACTCGTGGGCTTCCACACACGTACTGTTAGAGACCAAAATGCCTGTTTCAACATCAGATTCTGTACTCAGGAGTCTACAGACATCCCACAATTCCCTGAAAGTTGCTGTCAATTGACAGATTTCCATGGGGAGATTTGCTTTCTTCTGAAAACAAATTCTAGGCTGCCTGTCCTCCATATATCATAAAGTGGTAGTGTGGTTAAAAATCAGCTCTAGAGAACAATAATTAGACTCCACAAAGGCCTAAAAACCCTTTGGCGTCACTTTTCAGTCAGCGCAAGCGTCATTAACACGGGCAGTGAGCAGCAAACCCTCAGAGAACTGCTCCAAACCTCCAGGCCTTCGGTCAAACAAAACTTATTCTGTTTCTATGGGAGAAGTATATAATACAAGAGCAGAGAATATTTCTGTCAAGATCACTTCAAATCATTGCAGTTTTATAACTTCAATTTTAGAAGTAGTGTATAATAATTAGGGACAACTGTACCAATAATTGTATCTATAGCCGACAACTGATATCCAACATGTGAACAATGGCCAGTATTATAAATCTATACCATTTCATCCAGCTGTTTTGAACAAAAGGATCATTAACACTGAGTGAAAAGTCAAATAAAGCATCAAAACACTTTAAAATGGAGTACAAAATACAAAAAACTGTTCAATGCTGTCATAGAAAAAGCACTGAATCATGGTAAAATATATTATCTGCTATTTTGACCTAAACATACCAATATCATAATAGTAATGTGAAAGTGTAAAAAAGTCCATAAATAAATAATATAGTATTAATGTTGGTGCAAATCAACACCAAATGTTAGTGATTCTACCGATAAAGGCAAATTAACTACTTTTGACAAAATGGTGAAAATGGAAAAAAAATAAATAAGTAAAATTCAAAATTTTTATTTGAAATAATTTTCAAACGATTAATCACGATAATATATGTGTGTGTACTGTATATATACATTAGTACTATACATTTAGAAATTATTGACATGTATTTACATGTATATATTTATATTCATATAATTTATATTATATATTAAATATATTAAAATATAAACATAACATTTTTCAAAAGTATACGCATGAATATGTGAGTGTTTATATATACATAATAAATATGCACAGTACACATAGATATACTATGTAAACTAAAACATTTATTTTGGATGCAATTAATCACGATTAATCGTTTGACAGGACTAATTTTGACAGATACTGCATTAAAAAAACTGTTATAATTTTGTGTGCATTTTATTTGCCATCATTAAATTGTAATATTCCTGTATATCAGCCATCAGCCACACTCACTGCTCTCAATATCAGTATTTGCATTAGAAAAAAAAAACAATTTAAAAGAAAAAACATTGGTTGAATACTGTTAACTTGTTAAAAACTTAAAACATAGAAAAAGTCTATACTCAAATACACTAAATAAAAATACATTTTTGTATTACCTTCTCTGGTAATATCATAACTCTGTACATTTTTATAATACTTCAGTATTACTAATAGATAACTATGCTGACCAATTTATTTTGTATCCCAAATAGTAATACTACTACTACTAATAATAATAATATTTTTAACTATACAAACTGATCAATCATTTATAATTTAGCGGCATTCCAGCTGCCACGACTATATTCATGATGAGAAACCAGTGAAAAACAGAAAAAGTAAATAAATAACTACACTATAAAACAAATAAGGCATGCCAGTTTTTTTTTTTTTCTTTTATGCATACTGTCTGTAATCCAAAATCCTTGGATTTTCAGGTCTAAAAAGATAGGGCCTGACCAGACGAGAGCGAAACCTGAGCAATGTTTACCTCAAACACTTGAGCTGAATGTAAAGCTTCCTGTGCCGTGATGCTGAAACGCATCAGCTCATGGCCACTAGCAACCAGCCAAGGCTTGCAATCCTCTCTCTGTCTCTATTTCTCGTGCCCTCTGCTCTCAGCCCTCCCTCTCTACATTCAAGTCGTCTCTTTTTCTCTCAAAGACCTCTCGCTGCGGTCGTGTCCAAGCCCTCGGCTCGCGTTCCATCCCCTCTTTCATGTGTCTGCTCACTGTAGGTCCATTTCATGTCACGGCCATGTAATTACTGATTTGTTTGGGGAGAGGAGGGATGGATGGATGGATGGATTTCATTTCAAACGAGACATGAGGATTAAAACGAGATGCAAACATTAAAATTAGAGGGAGGAAAACGAGAGAGATTTTTCTCTTTTTTCCTGAATCAATATCATTGCTTTGACAGCACACTGAGCTTGTGTGAATTGAATGTGTCTGAACAGATCGCTAAAGCTTTGAGCGCGAGCCAGTCGGGGACAGACCTCAGAGAGAACAACACTTAACGCTTTCAGCCGCAGCCAAACCAGAGAAACGGAGAGAAGCACCCAGAAAGAGAGAGTGAGCGTGCCAGAAAAGGAGGGAGATGGACTTCTAACGGCAATAGACGCTGATGAAACGGCCGCATGTAATAGGACTTGCACTCTGCCACACAATGCTGCATTAAATGACGGTCAGGAAACGTCCACAGCCTGTACAGTGCGACCGCGATTGGCTCGATTTTCCAGGATGTTCCTGGAAGTGTTTTTTCCATTCATTTTCTCCACTGGGAATCTTAAAAAATTCTTCAATAGAGTTCAAAGCTGCAAATCAAAATCTGCTCCGAGATGAATCGCAACATTAGAAACTTTGATTCGAAGAAAAAAGTACAGTATATGAAAACAAGAAATAAACATACAAAACTGTAAACTTTTTTATGAGGGAATAATCTACTCATCCTATAAAGCATTAAAAAAACGTAATCTGAAAAAGATAACGGTTAGGCTTATATAAAATGAAGGTTGTATTTACTTGATCAAAATACAGAAAAAAAATGTAATTAAAAATAAACAAAAAAAATGTAAAAATAAATAATATGTTATTATTATGTTATTATTATTAAATGTTTTGTTTTGTCACATGATCCTTCAGAAATATCTTTACAGTCACCCTTTAAAATTAAATTAATAACAATTTGTAATTTATTTACAATTATTTTAAAGTCTTTCACTAGTTTTACACATTTATCAGATATGTTTTTAGTTTTTCATTTAAAATACAACAAAATTTTGTATGATCACTTTTCTTTAATATCTTTCACATTATTTTTTAAATACAAGTCAGAATAACTATGTTGTTTCATTTTTACATAAATATATCTGTCACGCTGAATGACAACAGAACATTATTTAACCCATATTTTCACAAAAGTTATTTGAATCATAGCATTTACTATGATTTCAGTGTATATAAAATCACATTTGTCAGTTTTATTTTATGCAGACTGAAAAATACGAAACCTTGTCTTGGATCAATATAAAATAAAGAGCTATGAGGGATAAGTCAGTAACATTATTCGCAATGCTTTATGGGATTGGACAGCCACTGCTGAGTTCTTTAGCAGAAGTTTCCGTTTCCACGGTAACACTGTTTTCTCTGGAATGCGGATAATGTAGTTCTTTACTGGAAATTTGGCTATTAAACATTGAAACTTGTGGTTTATATAGATGCGCACACAATAATTTAGCAACCTCTGAGCTCAAAGTGCGTCTGTCTTGAAAGGCTCCCGCTAAAAATCAATACCACTATGGAGAGCATTAATGGGGTTTTACTTCCTGTTAGGCTCTACACAGACAGGAAAGAGCGTGTGTCGCCGGCGCCCCGTGCGACAAGCCACACCCAAAGGCCCGTGCTCCTGATGAAGGTACAGGAGCCGTTTTATTTTGTATCTCTCCTCTCATCACCCACATTCATCTTGTTCAGACAACTTGCTCCAATCCATAAAACAGGCATTAATATGAAGCTATCATCCGGCTAAGAATTTTCATTTTAACTGACAAGGTGCCCCATTCATCACTGGTGGCGTCTCTATGTGCTCTCTGACTGCTGGAGAGAGAGATACAGGGAAGCTGTTCAGACGCTGCCCAGAGCCAGAGAACAAAAATGCAGCTAAGCCTCTTCAGCCGCGGCCTACAGAGAACAGACGTCTCGGACCCGCTGTGGGCTTCTCAATACCTGCAAAGAGCATTCATGTGTGTGGGAACGCTTTTGGCTTTTTCAGCAAAAAAAAAGNCTTCTCAATACCTGCAAAGAGCATTCATGTGTGTGGGAACGTTTTTGGCTTTTTCAGCAAAAAAAAAAAAAGACGCCGTCTGAAATGCAACATCTGAGAATGTCAAAGGAGACATATTCTACACTTTTGTACTTTTTGTGTATTTTTCTCCCTCAAGCTCACTTTACAAAAGGTTTTTTACACCAACAACAACCACCATTTCAGCTATTTTTGCCAGTGCAAAAAGTGGTTTTATATATGGAATTCAAACTCATTCTACTCTAAAATAAAGAGAAAATTTCTCCTAAGAAGAATTGTATTCTTAAATCAGTCAAAAATCACCCTCAGAACATCCAACACGTAGATGAGTTTGTTTCTTCAGGAAAACAGATTTTGAAGGATCATGTCACTTGCTCACCAATGGATCCTCTGCACTGAATGGGTGCCGTCAGAGTCCAAACAGCCGATAAAAACATCACAATAATCCATAAGTAATTCCACATGACTCGTGTTCATCAATTAACATCGCTGTGTGCTTGTGAAAACAAATCCTTTAAGGTGTGTTTAACTTCAAACCATTTAAAGCAAAATTGTTTTCTTAGGTTCAAAGTAGTCCAGTCTGAATCAGGAGAGAAATATGCAGAGATCAAGAAATGTTTATTTTAAAGATATACTTTTAGGCATTTTCGATTTTGTTATGATAGGACAGATCAGAGCTGACAGGAAGCAAAGTGGGAGAGAGAGGAGGGCGGGATCGGGAAAGGACCTCGGGTTGGGATTCGAACTCAGGACACCCGTAGCGCAACGGCGCTATATGTTGGTGCGCTGCCCACAAGGCTATCGGCGACGACTCAAGCAATGTTTATAAGTGAAAACAGTCCAAAACAGATGTTATTAGATAGACTGGAATCGTTACCTTTAGTAGGGTAATTATCAGCTGTTTGGGCTCTCATTCTCATTGGGCAAGTGATGTAAATGCTAAATTTCTCCAAATCTGTTCTGATGCAGAAACAAACTCATCTACATCATAGATGGCCTGATGGTGAGTCAATTTTTTGAATGAATTCAAGAATGTTTTGTGAATCAGGCAATTTCAGTTCAGCATTTTTACAGTTTTCTGTGCAACGTTTTTTTCAAACTTCCTTTTAAAAAATATAACATGGAGGTCAAAGTGTGTTGAAACCCAGCCGGGAGTTATGTGCAAGATCCATTAAATCAATAAACGTTCTAGGTGCGCTAGGAGAACAGTATGTCGGAATAATACATCAAACTCCATTTCAAACGAGCAAGGAAAATCCTGTTTTCCACGATACGTCCCGTTTAAAGGCTAAATAAGGAATTCCCACAAAGACGTCTTCAGAGCTCAAAGCGTTCGCAGTGCCATGATCGCCACTTCTGTACCTTTGAGGATACGAGCCATTTTCCTTCAACGGAGCGGGGCGTAATTCCAACAGACAGCCTCTTTCCGTGCACCAAATGCAGAAGTGAAAGGCCATTACTGTATTTGTCAGAGAACTCATTAACGGATTCACATCAGAGGGAAGGACAATATATGCACGCGCGAGGGTTAAACCGAGACAAAGTGAGACGGAGGAATACAAAATGCTGTAAGTGTCTGGAAACGGTCTCGGCAGAACATTAGCGCGAGCACAAGGCCATGGGGGAGAGAGAAGATCCATTTTAATGAGCATCACAACTTAACAAAAATGTTCTCTGTTTCCATTCCTGACAATTTTGCCAATTTCATAGTAAACAAGCATAGAGAAATACTCTCTGACAGCATCGCCTTGATATGGTAAACAGTCTGGCTTTGAAGTGAAGCGTCAGATTATACATTGCTGAAGTGAGATTTTTAAGATTATTCTTGTTATATCTAATGATGCAGCTCATGGAAAAATAAATACACTGACATTTGCAGCATGAAAAATAATTTACAAGGCATCAGAGAGCGGGAGAGAGAGAGAAAGCTAAATGTTTTCCCCTCGCTTGGCAAAATGACTGGGGCATGGTTGGGGTATGATATTGCTAAAATATTTATGATGAATAGCGGGCGCGCACGCCAGCGGAATCGCAGGACTTCCTGTGGAATGTGTCTGGGCGCATACTGTGTGCCAGCCTTCACAATAACCCACCCCCCTCTCCGTTCACACTCATCCAGAAACCCTCCCGCACACAGCAGATGCTGCGTTCATCTGCTGCGCTACACAGTAACTGTCCAAATATTGACACACAGCTCCGTCCCCCACTGATTTCTTTTAACCCTTCACCATTTGCTCGTGACGCATCTCTCTGCCGCATGTCTGCGGGCTTTATTCTCCGAGTTCGGCGGATGCGGAAAAAAGAATTTGTGGCAGTCACGCTAAATTACTCCATTTTCCCAGATTAATGAATTCCAGAATAATGTAATTAAACGTAAAACAAATTACAAAATTATACCAAAATCAGCTGATGCTAAATGAATATGACAGTCAGACTACTTCAATTTTTTAAGATAGATGAGTTATAAAAATTACAAAATGATATGAAAAAATCAGCTGCAACAGCCAGACTAGATTACTTAAACAATTTAAAAATAATAAAATTTACAAATAATATAAAAATCATCCAATGCAAAAAGAATCTGACAGTCAGACTAAAATGCTTAAAATATTACAATTTTATTTATAACAATGAAATAAAAAACAAATCACAAAAAAGTATATAAAAAAGTACACAAAATAATATAAAAATTAGCTAATGCAAAAAAAGAAAAAAGTCAGCCAGACTAAATTACTATTTAAATTTTCCAAAATAACTGAATATTAAACATAAAAAATTATATTTTAAATAAAAATGTATACATAATCAAATTTTGACTGGAATGTTATGAAGCATCGTTTTCTTTGAAATATGAAAACTGTGCACAATAAAATGAGGACATTTTATGGTCAATTTTCATTTCACGTTGACTTTAAAGAAGTCGTAATGGGAAATTTTCTAAACTGTGCAGACACACTTTAATCCATTCAGACCATTTACGGAAATTTGTGGTTATTTAGAAGTCTTCGAGATAAAGTTGCAAAACATGGTGGAATACAATGGTGCAATCTGTAACAAAAAAAAATACAGTTGAGGATATGGCCTCTTTAAAAAAGCTTTGCAAACAAATGGAGACTGTCTGAAAGCTGTCGCAATAAAAAAGCATAAACATTTGTACACAACTAACTTCCTGGACACACGAGTTTAACATCCGCTCCTCACAGACAGACAGCTAATATGAGTTTATTACTTTTTTTGAGGCACCGCAGTGATTCGGAGAGGTCTGCGCTCTGTGGGGATTTCTCAGACGGGTTTGAGTGGGCACTGAAGGGGTAAATCAAGACTGCTGGGCGAGACACACATCTGACAGCGGAGAAAGAGTTCAGAGGAAGATCTCAGCACACACACTGAGCCAGAGGCTCCCTCAGTCCTGGCCTGGAGCACACTTTCCATCCTCTCTCTCTCTCTCTCTCTCTCTCTCCTTCTCTCAGTCGCTCTCCCGCTCGCTCGAAGACTTAGTCTGACCACAAGATGAACAAGTCCAACATTTACACCATCTTAACTGCCAATACAGCGCTTCCTGTCATATTTAAACAATGCTATTTGTGGTTTGGTTGGTTTGGATTTTTAAATGAACAATCCGCTTTAAATATTAAAATAAAATATAGAAAAATATCAAAAATAAAAATGTTTATATTATATTATATTCCTTACCCGCCAACAATTTCTTTTGGAATGTTTGGAATGATTATTATATTATATTATATTATATTATAATCCTTACTTGGCAACAGTTTTTGGTATGTCTATAACTGCATGTATTAGTTTAGATTAAGCATTAAAGGAATATTTTGCACAAAAAAACTAACTCACTATCATGTCATGCAAAACCTGGATTTTCTTTCTTCTGTGAAACACACAAAATGATGCTAGGCCAGATATTCATGCTGTTCTTGTCAATACAATGAAATTGAATGATGATTGTTGCTCTCATGCTCCAAAAATGGCAAAAAGCACATAAATAAAGCATAAACATACTTAAGAATACCCAGCTATATTTCAAATTACATGATACCTTTGTGTGGAAAACAGACTGAAAAAAATTCTCATCATCATATGGCTTCAGAAGAGCTAAAATATCGGGCAGAAGTTGTTCACTTGCATGGCAACAGAAGTTTGTACAGTTAAGCAGCTCATTTTCCTTTCTACAGAAGAAAGAAGCTCGTACAGGTTTGGACCAACATGAGGGTGAGTAAATCATGACATCATTTTTATTTTTCGTAAATTACTACCCCTTTAACACATGCATGTTTCTACATGATTTTAGGAGTCAAAGAAAGTATCTGAAATCTGAAAAACTTTTTTTTTCTATTCTAGTTATCAGATCCCTGTGGCAACACAGAAACGAGGGTTGACATCGATACTGGACCGAGATCACGACCTGAGCAGATCTCCAATTCCCCGCGTTCATTCCCACCCCTCCGCAGACCTGACCGCCAAACCCCAACCTTTCGATTATCCACATTTTTAACCACTGACACTTCTTCTGTCTCTGAGGTACAGTATTTCAGTTTTTGCCTCTTAGGTAAAGACAGAAGAGAATTGTATAGAACAGAGGAAGTTGAGCAGTAATTTCTGTGGAGAGGAAGAAGGAACGAGCCAAATATCATGCGTAACACCTAATTGACACTATCAGAAGATGACAACAACAACGAGAAACATTAGCTTTAGCTATCAGGAGCTCTATACAGCCTCTATAAAACTATAACATCATCAGCACTGGAAGGATAATGTACTAGGCTAAGACAAATTTCTCCAAGTCAAGCAAAGGAAGCTGTTACCATAGTATATTTAAAGTTTAGTCAAAGTTGTAAATAAAACAAAGATTATTGGAATGTTTTACAACAAATTATCATTTCAGTTTTAGTTCAAAATGTCATGTTTAAAGTGCCCCTATTATGCAATTTCTCTAATCTCGGGGAGTTCAGCGCGGGATACACAAAACGCTTGCTCTTGAAAGATGGTTCAGTATAGGGCTGACCGATATATCGCATGTGATTGTCATGCGCATCTCATCAGTAAAACCGATTCAAATGGAGCAGCATTTAATACACAGGGCCGTAGTTCACTGACAAGCTATGCAATATCGCGCTCATTATCGCAGATGAATCGCTTTTGATAATGAACGCGATATTGCGTAGCTTGTCAGTGATATACAGCTCTGTGTAATAACTGCCGCTCCATTTGAAAGAAGGTGATGGCGCTTTACCACTAATCACGGAACTGGCTTTACTGATGAGATGCGCATGATCATTGTGTTCCATATATTGCCCAGCCCTAGTTCAGTATCCAGTTTATTTGGACCAGCAGCTCCATTGAATCACAACCTGTAAGTATGATAAATAATAGATGCTTATATTTCTATTGAGCGTTCGAAATACAGAACTATGGCAATGGGCCTATCATTTCCGATGGGCTGTATACAGTACACCAATCACAACAGACTGGGCCAACAGGCTCACGGAGAGGAGGGGTTTAGAGAGACTGAATCTTAGAACTGCTTCGAACGAATCGTTTGAGAATCGCTGAAAAATTAGGTCATATTAAACGCATATTTGAAGTAAACAAAAGTGTTTTTTCACCTTGCATGCATGTAAACCTATTGTAGGAGATTCCCAAAACAATATTAGGAGCCTTAAAGGGGTGATATAATGCTATATCCACTTTTA
>SCHK01405177.1:262-12063 GCA_004124795.1 Poropuntius huangchuchieni | reverse complement strand
CTTTTCTCTGTCATCTAATGCAATTTAATGCATGAATGCTGAATAAATAAATAATAATAATAATAGCAATAATAAAAATGATGATAGTAAGACTTTTCTTTAAGATTTATCATATAGTTTTAAATAATATTACTTTTTAAATTGTAAATGGTAAAATGGTACACATAATTTTGTAAGTTCATAGGAAAAAATAGCATTTTCTTGCTTTTTACACTTTTTATACAAAAAACTAAGAATAAAGTCTAAAATGTTTCAATTTAAACACTTAAAAATTAAGAGGGGGGCACTTTAAAGCTATTAAATATATATTTTAACATATAGCTATAAAAAATACATTGATTCTTTTTTCATCCTGGGGTACTGAAAACATCCCCAGATGAACTCTATGCAAATCCAGTTATGTGTGGGAAGAACTGACAGCAATAAATCAATCAGTGACATGATTACAGCTGTGCTGGTTGTTCTAAAACACTCTTTCTGTCTTTCTTTCTCACTGTTTGTCATTCATTCAACCAAAACAGTGGGAAAAATCCTGTAAATGTCCTCTCATAACCTTCCTTCATCTCACCCACACTCTTATCCCAACATCTGCTGAATGAGATTCTACTGCAACATCTCTTCTCTGATTGACACCTCTATTTCCCCAAAGGCAGAATAATCTTCTAGAGATACTGTCTGAGCAGCACATTGTAGCTGTGGGGAAAGACATTGACAAACTTGGCTATTCATTACACAATATCGATCAAGTCTGAACTGAGATTATTTGTGGTTAACATATGACTTGATGGGATGTAATGTAGTATTTGGAGTCTTTGTGTTGTACATGAAGATTGCTTTTGTTTCTTTGCTTTGCGTCAGTTGGCTTCATCTCACAGTTGCTTTGAATTCTAAACTCTGACATAACACAATTAAGTTTGTGAGATATATGAAACGAGATGAGCTGAGCCAGACCTCAGAGAAAGATCTCCTTGCATGAAGCCTTTGATGAGCATCAAAGCACCTCAACAGGTGATCTGCTGCAGTCCATCCAACATCTGCTCTGTATTTCGCATTTAGGGGTTTCAAATCTCAAACTGTGTATTTGTGGTTTGATGCTGGTATTCAAATGTATACCATGTTACAAACACTGTAGGAGAGACCTGGGCTTGTTTTTTATTTTTATTACTCAAAACACTCGAAAATTCTTGCTCTCTCTCTATAGCAGTGATGTTAGTATCAAACACCTAATTCAAAAGTCTTAAATTAAAACATTTTCTTTTGTTAATTCTATCCCATAAATAAAATACTGCGTAATTTCTGGCCATATAAGAGTAATATATCTTTCGAATCTGTCAAGACTCAACATTTATTTTTGTGCACTTACGATAACAACAAAATATTGCACTTTTGTAAAATAATGAAAGAAAACAGGATGCACTTTCTGCCGTCTTGGTATCTGTAAACTTGAGCGAGAAACTCAGAAACTCTGTGTATATCTTTGCCTTACAGACATGAAAAATATCAATTGAGAGCTAAATGTTTTCAAATGAACCAATTCAAATGGAAAACAAATATTTTCGGATAATCCATATGAAACATGCATACAGGCGCATTACGACTGTGGAGGTGACAAGTTAAATCAACATCATCTCTTAAACTGAAAAAAAAAACAGTAGTTTATCAATAAAATATCAAATGTTAATGCAGCCTCCTTAACTGTTTTTTCCCTGACACATTCATAATCAGCTTCTGCGTGTGCTTGAGAGCTTACAGGCAATGTAGGCAATTAAAGGCTCATTATAATAATTTAAATGGTTTATTAATAAATGTGCAATTAGTCGACTAATGCTTAAAATGAACAACTATTAGTCGACCAGAAAAATCTTTAGTCGGGGGTAGCGCTAAATATTTTCAGTAATCCAATAAATCTTAACTGGTGTAATGTAACAATGTAATGAAAGAAGAATTATAAATAAATAAATTAAATTAAAATATAAGGTTATAAAGAAAAATAGAAAGAAATCTTAAAATTTATATAAATATTTAAAAATTAAATATAAAAAATAAAATCTAAAAATTTGTCTCAAAATTAAAATCTCTGTAATTCTCCGCAATTTTGCTTTTTTAAATAAAATGATTGTTTTAAGTATCTCAGCCATACAATTCTTCTCTGCCATCTTGAATCCTCCATCATCACTGGAACTGCCACATCCTGGCAAAGGTCATGTCTGACAAACTGACAGCACATGGCCCCTCTGTCTCAAGGTCTACCCCAGGGTTCGGTGCTTGGCCCCCTTCTATTCATATATATATATAAGTATATAGAATCAAGATGTCGTGTAATCACCCGGACCTCACTAATTTTCAAAGTCTGGCTACGGCCATGAGCACTAGAAACACCAGACCCACAGTCACTGTTAGCTGGGATAATAATCTGAAGAACCCATAATGTAACACCAATTTAAAAATCCTTTTTAATCTCCAAAAAACATGTGGCTCAACTCACAAACCCTTTACAATGAAAAATGGTTCCTGATAAAGAAAGAAAGTTCTTACTGTTTATTTATTTAGATTTTAATGTATTCTCTGTTTACTGAGAAAAAATGCATTCTCATGTAATCTTTGCGATTTTAATTAATTTATCTTAATTTTAATTTAGAATTTAATTGGCATTGTTTTAATGATGTTTAGATACTTTTAATGGACAACAAGGCAGAAATATTGTAACATTTTTTTTAGCCATGTGTACTTTGTGAACTCTTCACAACACTGGTGGGAGGTGTTAATCTGAAGGGTCTGGGACTGGGAGGGAGAACCAGAAGAAAAAGTGCGTGTTTTACAAACTGACTGTCGCACTTGTTGCAGACCATGATGTTGACCAAATCTCTCACTGACCTGGACCTTCTTTGTTCTCAAAATGCCGAATGAGAGAGACGACCGCGATATGCATGCCAAAGAGCAGTTCATCATGTCTCACGCCGCTCTCTGCACCATCCCGCTCGCGCTCTCGGCGGGAGATGCTGCTATCGCCGAGGCAGAGACCGAGCGAGGCGCACCCGACAGTCACGGAGAAGAGTTTACCTACAGCGACAGAAACGCCTGCTGTCGCCCCGACAGACCTATGTTAAACAGGTGTATGACTCTGCCTGGTACTCTTATAGAGAACGACCCCACCAAGAGAGAGTTAGCAGATCTCCATCAAGTTGAGGGATCCAGGCATGAGTTTGGCCATCACGCGCACAGGTTATTCGATAGCGATGATGACCTGGACTATCACGTGCACCATCACTGGCATCCTCACGAGAGCAACTCACATTATTCGTAAGTAAAAACAACAACAACAAAAAGTATTAGCACTGTGACGTGTAACATTAAAAAGTTGATTGAAAATGACTACATTCACAAGATTATCTTTCATATAATCGAACTGCATTTGGATTAAGTTGGCATGCGTTTCAGATGTTTTTGAAGTAGCCTAAATGTATTAATTTATTATTTATTATCTTTTTTAAAGGCCTCTATTTGTGCTCATAGATTAGTTTTACCTCAGTCACTCAGCATAGGAAATAAAAACCAAATGCAGCCATAGATGAAAATAAATAATAAAGTTTATTATTAATTGTTGTTTCTTTGCGTTTTTGAAGGCTCATGTGACACTGAAGCCTGGACTAATGGCTGCTGAAAATTCAACTTTCAAATTCAAAAATTGATTAAAACTTATTGTCAAAAAGAGAAACTATTATAAATGTCACTGCAAGTTGTTAGACATTCATTTAAAGAGCACATAGTTCATCACAAAAAGAAACTAATATATATATATATATATATATATATATATTTTTTTTTTTTTTTACTCAACCTCATGATATCCCAGGCAAATGTGACTTTCTTTCTTCAGGTGATTTTTATTTATTATATTTTATTTTATTTATTTATTTTTAGAAAAATAGTCCATCTCTGTGAGCCCATATAATACCAATGTATGATGGGACTCTCAAATTCCCAGTTGGGCCCATCTGGGCCCCAGTTCATGTATCACTGAAGCAAAATGACAAGTGTGTGTAAGAAAAATGGCAATATTTGAAACCGTTTTTAACTATACACCTTTGCTTCTGGGTAACTTCCGTATGCATGTTAATGAGTTCACTCTTGATGCGAATGTTAGCATAATGATTGTGAAGCATGATGTGAGATAAATTGCATCACCTTCCAACAGCAGATGTTATAAAAAAGACTTGGTTATGTAAATATTAAGTAATGAGAGCAGCAGAGCAAGAGAGTTTCATAAGAATCTTTTCAGCCAGCACACGTTATATTGATCAAAAGTAACAGTAAATACATTTAGAATGTTGCAGAAGTTAATGTTGTTCATTTCAACGTTCTATTCATCAGAGAATCCTGAAAAAGTGTCCACAAAATTATTAAGCAGCACAACTGTTTTCAACATCAATAATGAAAAGAAATGTTTAATGAGCAACAAATCAGCATATTAGAATGATTTCTGAAAGATCGTGTGACACTGAAGACAAAATTCAGTTTTGTTATCACAGGAATAACTTACAAAGTATTATTTTTGATCAAATGCAGGCTGAAGAAAGTTCTTTAAAAAAACATTACATTTTTTACACACCACAAACTTTGAACAGTATATTTCACAAAATTCCACCAAGACCAAATCATCTGATGTAAGGTAATCATATAATTTCACGTACTTTTACTTCATGTCAACAGTTGTCTTGTTTAGGAATTTAGCAGAAACATCTGAGACAAACTCCATTAAGTCACCTGAGTTGTGAAAGAGCAGTAATCTCCTTGGTCTTCTCATGAATGAACATTGCGGTTATTAGATTGGCACAGTTCACACAGACCATATTGAAACATAAATTATTTAGCCTGTTTATTTCAATCTCGATTAATTTCAGGGCTACTGACAGATACATTTGCAAGCTTATGATTCCTGTCCCCTGTGCTCTGCAAAAACTGATCAGTAAAGATTTAGAGATGGAACAAAATGCCATTTTGCACACAACAGAATCACAATGTTTCATTTATCCAATGTTTGAGTTTTATTCCAAGTGACACTCACAATTGTGATCCGTTACGCAGTGCAATTTGCACTGAGGCTCTTGCAAAATGGAATAAAATTAGATTTCATCCGTTGCTGTCTTACCTGGCTTTTGTTTGAATATAACTTGTTTATGATTTAACTAGCTCAGCGTCTTTGAAGCCTTTTTAAGTTCAAGGGAAGATTGACACTACAAAGCAGCGCTGGTTAATTCAATGAAGTCCTGAGGTGAAGATCACACTATATGATGTTAGGAACATCTGTTCTTAGAGGTGGTTTCTGTAATGAGATGAAGCTCTAGTAAAGGATGCGTGTAATTAGAAGTCCATCTGCATTGATCTCATTGACCACCGCTGTAATTTATGGTCTTGTACTGTACTGTAAAGTCATGCAGTGTTGATTCAAGGAGGTCTGTAATAGATGACGAAAGCTATTAGTAACATTATCTACTATGGGTCAATCATGTGACTAATTGTTGTCTTAAAAAACTAATTTATTAAAATGCAATCCAATGCATACAATAACTCGTATTGATGTATCTCTTCGTTGGGTATGTGTTGAAGTGTTGAAACAGTTGGACTGCCTAATATTTTTGTGGAGATTTTGTGGTAAAAGAATTTATGTGAACCATTTATTTTTTATAACATTATAAATGTCTTCACTGTCTCTTATCTAAAGATCTGAGTGTATATATTAGCAATGCATTATCATTCTCTGGGTTTGCAGCTTTGAGGCCATTCAGCGCAGACACACAACCCTGAGAGAGAAGTGCCGCAGGCAGGCCGTCCGTGGCCCTGCGTACATGTTCAGCGAGAGAGGCACCAGCCTGACCGAAGAGGAGGAGCGTTTCCTAGATGCCGCAGAGTACGGAAACATCCCTGTGGTCCGTAAGATGCTTGAGGAGTCTAAGACTCTGAATGTAAACTGTGTGGACTACATGGGTCAGAATGCATTGCAGCTCGCTGTAGGGAACGAGCACTTGGAGGTCACAGAGCTGTTGCTTAAGAAAGAAGGGCTGGCGCGAGTGGGTGATGCCCTGCTGTTAGCCATCAGCAAAGGCTATGTGCGGATAGTAGAGGCCATCCTGGCCCATCCGGCATTTGAAGGTGGTCTCCGTCTGACTCTGAGTCCCCTGGAGCAACAGCTACGAGATGACGACTTCTACGCGTATGATGAAGACGGGACTCGCTTTTCCCAGGACATCACGCCTATGATTCTGGCGGCCCACTGCAAGGAGTACGAGATCGTGCACATTTTGTTACTCAAGGGGGCTCGCATTGAGAAACCCCACGACTATTTTTGCAAGTGTGGTGAGTGTGCGGAGAAACAGAAGCAGGATTCTTTCAGCCATTCACGATCGAGGATGAACGCCTATAAAGGCCTCGCCAGCGCTGCCTATCTGTCACTGTCTAGTGAAGACCCTGTGCTCACAGCGCTGGAGCTCAGCAATGAGCTGGCACAACTCGCCAACATCGAGACTGAATTTAAGGTGAGGAGGTGCACAGAAACGCTCTATCTAGAGGTGTCACTCAAAATCAAAGGCTCAAATTCACAGGCTACATTCGGAGTTTGTGCTGTGTTGAAATAGAAAAGACAGTATATATAAATCTGTATATTTTATATATACAGACCCATTTTGAGAAAAATGTTAAAGGGATAGTTCACTCAAAAAAATGAAAATTCTGTTGTCATATACTCACCCTTATGTTGATCCAAACCTGTATGTCTTTCTTTCTTCTGTTGGACATAATAATTTTTTTACTACTGACATTCTTCAAGATATCTTTTTTTTGTGTTCCACAGAAGAAAAAAAGTCATACAGGTTTGAGACAACATAAGAAAGCCCAAATCAATGGCTGTAAATCCCAATCAATCAATCAATCAATCAATCAATATATTGTTTGGTTAATCATATGGCGTTAAATGTCATAATTATGACATTAAACTCATGAAATATTTTGTTAAGTGTGCCAAAGTCATGATTATAAGAGGAAAAAGTATGACAATTTAATTTAGGAAATTAAAAGTCATAATATTATAATGTTATATTTATGATAATATAATTATGTATTGACAAAAATTCATAAGTCATCATTTAATGACAAAAAGTATACATTTTAATGTCAGTTTCAACCTTTTGTTAAAATTTCATGATTTTTTATCTTAAAATGTTGACTTATGTCTTTAGTTTTTATTATAATGTTTACTTTTCATGTCATAATTATGACATCTTATCTCTTACGTAATTATGACATAGTTATGACAAGTATAATGTCTATCTATCTGTCTGTCTATCTATCTATCTATCTATCTATCTATCTATCTATCTATCTATCTATCTATCTATCTATCTGTTACCATCCTGAAACCCTAATTGGATTATTTATTTTAAAAAGTAGGGCTATTTATAGAATAAAATACTCTTGATTTGTCTTGTGATTTCTGACAAATACACAAACAAATATAAAATACAAAAATACATATATTTATAAATTGGTAAATTTGTAAAATATAATGTTAAACGTGTTTATTTAGTATGTTTCACTCTAAAAAAACAAAAAACACACAAAAAAAAACTTTTTTTATATACATTTTTTGGGCTACAATGAGTTGAATCTCTATGAATCATTATGTACTTTGTGCATAATACAAACTCCTTTAAGGCGCTCTCATGATTATTTCAAAGCACAGCTTCTCAGTTAATCTAGGAAGTGTCCAATCGTGAAAAGTGTGCTCATAGCCCTGTAATGAGCTGCGTCTCTCTGAAAGAAACGTCTACACTCATTCGAGCTCACAGACCAGCAGATTATTCCACACGAAAACCAATTTCCCACCCTTGAGATTACCCTCATTATAAATTAGAGGCTGTTCGATGACAGTTTCTGGTTCAGTAGAATCTCTCCACACAACATTTTTCCAAAAAGAAAACGTTTCTCCAGAGAGCTTCATGCGCTTCGCCGACGTGTGTTGTTTTATATTTAACTATGTAGGGGAAAAGTTCTTCACTGAACGTCACTCTGGGGAAATATCTAATCAGGAGTTCTCAAATCCAGACAGTTTTTTCCCTTATTGTGGTTAGTGAGCTATTAATTGAAACTGCTCCATCGAGAGCTTCCTGTAATCACCCCGTTATTATTCTCTCATCACCGTTTTTCTCTACACACGATCACTTTGACAGTTGTAATGGCGTGTCAGTGATTCCGCTTCTGTAAATCCACATAAAATGTTTGTTCTCCTAAACCACTGCGATGCTATAATTAGCAGGATGGGCTTCTCATGGGTGCCCTCCATTAGGTACATTTCTGTTTGAGAAGATCTGATGCAAACATCAATCAGACTTCCATTTGGAGGTGCGACATGGGACTTTCATGAATTCACACACATCCATGTCTTTCACAGCGGAGCGTTCACTGTTCGCTAGATGCAATTTGGGTCCCAGTTGGAGTGGATTATTTTTTATGGGTGATTAATAGCCCGCCTGAAGTCATAATACTGTCGCTCTGTTTTGTTTCAGAATGACTACAGGAAGCTGTCCATGCAGTGTAAGGACTTTGTGGTTGGCGTTTTGGATCTCTGCAGAAACACAGAGGAGGTGGAGGCCATTTTGAATGGAGATGTGGACCAGAGCCCCCCGAGCGAACACCACCGGCCCTGCCTTAGCCGGGTCAAACTGGCCATTAAGTATGAAGTCAAGAAGGTACTGCAAAATGATTTATAGACTAAAGTGGAAGTGGTTTCCCAAGACAATGTCTAATTCAATGCTGTCCCTGCAGTTTGTGGCTCATCCCAACTGCCAGCAGCAGTTACTGACTCTATGGTACGAGAATCTATCAGGCCTTAGGCAGCAGTCAATCGGCGTGAAGTGTTGGACAGTGCTGGGAGTGATGGTTGGCCTGCCATTTCTTGCCATTGCATATTGGATTATGCCCTGCAGCAAGGTACATCATCATCATTCAGAATCAATTCATTTAATAACACTGGGCAGAGTTCTCTTTTTCTTCCATTGTTAAATGTATTTCTGCATTTGCTCTTTTCTCCAGGTGGGCCAGGTTCTCCGCAGTCCCTTTATGAAATTTGTAGCTCACGCCGTCTCATTCACCCTCTTCCTCTGTCTTCTGGTTCTCAATGCCTCCGACCGCTTCGCAGGAGTCAAAAACCTTCCTAACGAAACCATCACTGATCATCCACGGCAGATCTTTCGCATGAAAACCACTCAGTTCTCATGGACAGAGATGTTGATAATGGAATGGGTGCTGGGTGAGTATCGGTCAAGCATGCAGATCACAATCTTGGTCAAAAAACTGTAAAAAAAAAATCTCTTACAATGTAGCACTATTAACACCTTGAATGCAGGTGAGTGCACAGTTTTCACATTTACGCTCTGTGAAATTTCATAGATGGAGTCGAGTCACGATTTTGTGTGAGGGCGTAAGATGTTGGTAACGCAAAATTACCACGCTAAAAGCAAGACAACAGTAAACAGTCAATTGTTCAGTTATAGTCAGTTCATTGTGGATTCAGTTCAGTGTAATATCACTGTAAAATATCTAATGAGTTCAATTAATCTATAAACAGCTCTGCAGAAAACAGTGATGTCATCATCAAGCTCAGTTCAGTTCTCATCCAATAGTGTCTGTGCAATATGTATGCATGTACTGTATATACATATATGTGTGTGTATATGTGTATATATGTGTGTGTGTGTGTGTGTGTGTGTGTGTGTATATATATATATATATATATATATATATATATATACAATATAAGTGTCACCAACTAAGCAAGTCAGAAAGTGATAGCCAAAAGAATTATTGATTATATTCATTGGTTATAATCTGTTCACATTAATTAGAAATTAGTTTATACTCTATCATTCAAAAGCAAAAAGTAAAAGCAAGTTTTACTTAGATTAGATAGATAGATAGATAGATAGATAGATAGATATATAGATAGATAGATAGATAGATAGATTAGCCTAATGCCCCCCCCCACACACACACACACAATTATTATTATTAATCTTTTTTTAGTTAAAAAATGGCCAACAATATCATTGGTAATTTCAAACAACTGCTGTTCATTTAAACTCTTGTATTCATCTAAGATCCTAAATCCTAAAACAAATTGTATCTAAGTTTCCACAGAAATATTACACAGAGTGACTGTTTTCAACACTGATGATAATACGAAATGTTTCAGCATATTATAACGATATAAATATAAATCAGGATATAATAATGATTTCTGAAAGATCATGTGACACTGAAGACTGCAGTAATGATGCTGAAAATTCAGCATTGCATCACAGGAATAAATGAGTATTTTAAAAAATATATATATTGAAATAGAAAACAGTTATTTCATATTGCAATAATATTTCGCATGATTATTTTTTACTATATTGTTGATCAAATAAATGCAGCTTTGGTGAGTATTCAAAAACATTTAAAAAACCCACCCCAAACTTTTGTTCTCTAGAATAATCTGTAATAAATTATGTAATATTTCAAGCCTGATAAATAAACCCCATTTCTTTTCTTTGATTCCCCTGATCAGGAATGATCTGGACAGAGTGTAAGGAGGTTTGGGCTGATGGACCACGAGAATACATCATGCATTTGTGGAATGTGTTAGACTTCGGCATGCTGTCAGTCTTCGTGGCGTCATTCACCGCACGGTTCATGGCTTTCCTGCAAGCCTCACATGCACAGCTGTATGTGGATTTGTACGTGACTAATGCAGATTTGATCAACGCCTCATTACCAGAAGACGTGGCCTACTTCACTTATGGTATGTTGCAAACGTAAAGAATCTGTATATTTAAGAAATAAAAATCTTAAGTGAACTGTAACATACTTTATCAGTATAAAAGACCAGAAGGTCTATTTTTGTTCTCAATCAAATGCTTATGTATGCTGCACAGACTTTCTTGCAGCTGTCTGAAATGAAACAAAATGCTGCCATCAAGTGGTGACACCAAAAAATGCCTCTTCTTCTTTCTCAGCCAGGAATAGGTGGCTTCCCTCAGATCCTCAGCTCATCTCTGAGGGCTTGTACTCCATCGCTGTGGTGCTCAGTTTCTCACGTATCGCCTACGTTCTGCCGGCCAACGAGAGTTTTGGACCCTTACAAATATCTCTTGGGCGCACAGTGAAGGATATTTTTAAATTCATGGTCATCTTCATTATGGTGTTCCTTGCCTTCATGATCGGCATGTTTAATTTGTATTCTTATTACTTGGGAGCTAAATATAATCCTGCTTTTACCACGTAAGTCCAAAAAAGTTACAATGACAAGTATAATATTTAGGGTTTACTTGTTAAAGGGGTAGTTCACCAAAAAATGTATAATTAAAAAAAATCTATCATTTATTGCCCATTGTTTTGTAACATATTAGAGGCTTTTTACACAAAACACAAAAGTAGATGTTTTGCAGAATGGTTTGCAACAAAAGATGAAAAATAGTCTATTTGACTTTTACACCATTCAAAGGTTTGGGGGTCAGTATGATTATTTTCTCTCTCTCTCTCTCTCTCTTTTAAATAAATTAGTTAAATTTTATTCAACAAGGGACACATTAAATTGTACGAAGGTGACAGTAAACATATTTATGTTACAAAAAAAAATCTATTTTAGATAAATATTGTATATGAACTTTCTATTCATCTAAGAATCTTGTAAAAAAGTATTGTGGTTTCCACAAAAATAAAAAGTAGCAACATTGATAATAGGAAACATTTCTTAAGCAGCAAATCAG
>SCHK01405154.1:0-18844 GCA_004124795.1 Poropuntius huangchuchieni | reverse complement strand
ATGAAACCATTAAAATGGAATCCAGAAAATTAATGGAAAACGGAATTTGGTAAAAAAAAAATAAAAAAAAAAAAATCATAGAACCTTAAAAATGTTAAACATTTATTAAATTGCTGTTAAATATTGCAAGTTTCATTCAATTAATTAGACATGTTTTTGGATTATTAAAATTACATTTAAATTTAACCTTTAAAACAGAGTCTAGAATAATTAAATACAAAAAAAAAAAAAATTCCAGAAAAAAGTAAAACAAAAGAAAAAAACGGAATTTGGGGGGGGCGGGGTTAATAGGGCCCTAGATTAGTTGACTGGTCATGTCAATAT
The DNA here is from genome assembly GCA_004124795.1 of Poropuntius huangchuchieni. Classification (NCBI taxonomy): domain Eukaryota; kingdom Metazoa; phylum Chordata; class Actinopteri; order Cypriniformes; family Cyprinidae; genus Poropuntius; species Poropuntius huangchuchieni. Next base: position 18,520 of record SCHK01405154.1, on the reverse strand, counting down.
ATCAATATGTCAGCTAATATCACTAGATTTATATCACTAGATTTATCTATATGTGCTTAACGTTTGAGTTTTACATTCTGCTGGATATATTTTCCGTATTATAACTATTACTAACAGGCTAACTACAGTATTAAAGCAGATTTATGTAGATTTACCATTCAAAAGATTTTTCTTTTTTTTTTGAAAGAAATTAATATTCAGCAAAGCAGCATTAAATTGATAAAAAAAAGTGGCAGTAAATTATGTTATAAAAGATTTCTATTTCAAAGAATTGTTCTTTTGAACTTAAATAAATACGCCTAAATTACATCTAAAATATATTTAAATAAAACAGTTGCTTTAAATTATAATAATATTTCTAACATATTACTGTTTTTACTGTATTTTTATTCAAATAATACAGCCTTTGTGAGCATAAAAGACTACATGAAAACTTATCGACCTCAACTTTTTAAACAGTAGTTTGTCATTCATAAACCCACATTCAGAAAACAAGACCCATTTCTTTTATTTGACTGGCATGTGTGTGAAAACACACCAAAAATATACAGTAGCACATAGCATATTATTATAGCACATATATTTATGTTTGGTGTGGCCCACTGAAAAAAAAAATAGACGTTCTTGTGTTATCGCAAGGACTCCCCGCTGGGATTCAGCCTGCAACAAGTGTACTTTAGATAAAAGTTTCTGTCAAATGACAACAACTTATCTGCCTACTCATAAAAAGCTCTAAATCAATATTAGTGCTGTCACAATATGACTCACACACTATATCGCTACACTTAAAGACTCTATGTATAACACAACTCATACAGACAATACATGGTTTTTAGCACAAACAATCTTTTCGAGTGTTTACATGCATTGGGAACCTCTGGATGCAGTTGGACACAATGGGGCTTTGAAAAGGCGCTGGGACAAAGAGCCCATTGCAGGGGATGATTTATGACACAACAATGCAGACATGAAAAGTCATCAAGTAGCTCAAAGTGGCTTTAGGATGCGTGTTCCAGCAAATGTGACGTCGGGTTTCTACATGCACGACTGGAAATTAAGTATCAGAATGAGAAGACATGCTGAATAAATGAACACAATGTTTGAAACCATGCATGTGTTTGGAGAGGAAAGGAATTACGACAAAGGAGTGTTGTGCGTGAGCGCATGATGTAGGCTGTAAAAAGCCGCCATGCATTTCCCTCAGGCGTGGGGCTTAATTGTCTGTACGCCACTGGTGCCGAGTAAATGGGGCCTTAATGGGGTTCTATACACAGAACAACACAACACTCCATTGACTGGCAAATCCAACGCCTCAAAAGAGTGAGACGGCCAAAGAGAGAACAACAGAAAGATGCACTTAGTAAAACATGATCCTGATGCCCTCCATGTGACCTCTCCTGACACGCAACCCCATTTCGACAGTATTGACTTCCTGTGAGAACCCATGTAACAAGAACAGGAAACTACCCTAAAATTGCCTTTTCAAAACAATCCCCTTCCCCTGGGCAGTTACGGACAACTAGAACAGGAGTGGCCGGATTAAATTTAAAACTAGATATTTTCTGAAGAAACTGCAAAGAATAGTTGCCTGTGCAAAATTCGGTGACATAATAGTAAAGTGTTGTGGGTGGTTGCTAAGGAAGCTTTTAGTCTGTTGTCATGCAGTTTAAAAGTTTTCTTGTACTTTATAAGCCGTTTTTTTGTTTTTTACTTATGTAAACATCATTTTTTAACAGTTATGTAAAAAATTTTCCAGTTTCATCATGTCGTCATTTAAAAAAAAAATAAAATTTTCAAGATGCAATTAGCGTTAAGGATTTTGTACAGGCTCACAACAACAACAAAAAAAACATGCTTAATAATTACTTAAAGTACGAGTCTATTCAGACTTGAACAGGTTATTTGCAATCTTTTTAAAAGGTTAATATTTTTAACATAACTTCATAAAATCAATTCTGATTTGTTCAAACAATTTTTCACTCTTTAACAAACAAATACTAAATAGTTTTAACAATAAGAAGAAAATTGTAGGTAAAAAGGATGCAATAAATTGATCAAAAGTGATGTGACAAAAGACTTCCATTTCAAATAATAATTGTAATAACCCAACTATATTAATAAACCATGTTCTTTTGAACATTCTATGCATCAAAGAATCATGAAAAAAATATCACATTGTCCATAAAAGTATTAAGCAGTTCAACTGTTTTCAACATTGATAATAATAAGAAATGTTTCTTGAGCAGGAATAAGCATATTAGAATAATTTCTGAAGGATCATGTGACAAGAAAGACTGGAGTAATGATGCTGAAAATTCAGCTTTTTATATTTAAATAGAAAACAGTTATTTTCAATTTTAATAGAATTACACAATATTACTGTTTTTACTGTATTTTTGATCAAATAAATGCAGACTTCTTTCAAAACAAAACCTTTCCATCAACAAACCATTATTTACGACTTTTGTATAAACTCCTAATTTTATGTTTATTAAAAGTTATTAAGGTAGTTGTTAAGTTTAAGTATTATGGGTATTAAGGATTATGGATGTAGAATATGGTCATGCAGAATATGTGCTTTATACAGTAAGTACTAATACACAGCCAATATGTTAAAAATAGGCATGCTAATAAGCAACTAGTTAGTAATGAGAATTGGTCCCTATGAGTGTTACCAATCTTGCCTACCCCAAACTTTTGAGTATGTATAGAGTATGTATCTAAGGAAAGAAAGATGAAATTTGTGGCAAAGTGTCTTTTGAGTGCTCTGGCTCTGATAGATGCAGCTTATATCCAAAAACATTCATGGTCTAATCATGGAAAAGAAGATTGTTGAGATGCGCTATATTTAGAGATGACAGAACTTCCGAATGGCTTATGAAACAGAGCTGTAATCCACTGAGTGTGGAGTGAGACTGTCCACAGACTGTGGTCTGAGCCGGTCATTCTGGACACATTCCACAGATATGACGAGCAGCGGAGACAGGAAAACCTATGACATGGCAGTGGGCACCAGAGGACGTTAACACAGTCTCACAGATACGGTCTCAAAACAATCACACGCCATACTGCAAAAACGCTTAACAGCTACCGACTTTGATTTAGCATGGTCTCCTACCTGTTTCTTGCAGGTGGTTCTGGGTAAAACATCTGTGAAATGTCTTAAACGAGGTGTTAAGTAGCCATTTGGCTTCTCGATCAATATCAAGGAGGTCCCAGTTGAAAGGAATATGCTGCAACAAAGGTTTGCGTCAATGGGAAAAGTGCTCCCTCGGGTGCTCTTTGAGACGGGCGGTGGACAACCTGTCTTTCTCAATCCTCACTTAGAGCTGAACCGGCACCTGTGGCCCAGTTTCTTACCTAAAAAATGGTTTAACAGCCCCTTTTCACTTCCCACCACAGATGCTAAATGTGGACTGTATAGTAATATATCACCACACAAATATAAGGGCATATATAATGTTGATTTAAGGTGATAAAAAGAGTCTTTCACTGCTGAGACCATCAAGCTGACCATAAAATTCACAAGCGGTCTAGAGTATTTACACAGACTTTAAAAACGAATTACAGTGTATTTAATTAAACCACGAAAAGAAATGAACAGGGAAAAGGTGCTACAAATAACTTTTAATAAAATTGTATATTAAGTTTAAAATGCAATTAAACTAATCATGGATGCGAAATCGGTGATATTAAATGAACATATATAAAATCCATAAATAAAATCCTATTATATAGTGTTATAATAAATTGGAATCAATTCAAATTATAGCATTATCTCAATAAATTAACGATTTATATATATTATAATTATTTATAAATATAATTATTTATATTTAAATATTTGAGACTGTAGGTAATTTCATTTTTATCATTTTCTGTTATTGAATTATTAATGACATTAAATAAATAATTTATCATATGTCCCCCTGAGAAACATATATAAGTCACAATGTCGAATATCAATTAAATTATGTCTCATCCCTCATTTTGCAAAAATGAACAGGAATCACTCAGCTACAACAGAGGCCTAGCAAAAAAATGTAAATAAAATAAAATTTAGAAATAAATTTAAAAAATATTATATTTAAACACAGTACAACAGCACCATACCAAAAATCCTTTAATTTCAGCAGCTTCTATAAAGGAATAATTATGCATGGCATTTCTCCATTTATAATTTTAAATATTTTATACCTACTATAATTAGATTTTTTTTTAATTAACTCGCCCTCCCACATAATGATTCTCAGACCTGCTGCCAGCTCACGTCAGATGATGGAGAGCAGAAGGAAGCAGAAGAAGTGAATGGAGATAAACAGGCGGTGAAGCAAGCCTGCACCAATCCACTTATCAAGAGCCTATAATCGAGGGGTCAGACTGTGGAAGGGGCCTTTTACATGTCTGGCTGTGACCTTCACTGATACAGTACCAGACCAGCCACTAAATATACAACCTCCAACATACTGACGGCATTCCAGGCAAGGTCCCTACTGTTCCCACACACACAATACCTAAATTAGGACACAGTACGCTACTACTGTTTTTATAAAGCCTTTGCATTTCTAGATAAAGCCTTATATAAAGCTTCTGTATTTTACGAAGAAAACCTAGATCCCTTTTGTCCTCAAAAGGAAATTGGGGACGCTTTTGTGTCGATATAAATTATATACACATTGCTTTAAAGCTTCAGAAGAAAATATGGACAGAGAAGTCTGCGGTTTCAACATTTGTTTGACAATTACTTTATTTGTAAATCATTTTTCGAAAAGGACGCTGTGTCAAATTTTGCTAACTTCTTGGGACATTCTGTCTCTAAGGTGTCCATATAAAAACATCCACATTGCTTTGAAACTAAAGAACAAATCTAAATCCTTGCGAACATGAAACCTGGACTGAGAAGTCTCAGGTTTCATCGTTTGTTTGACAACAAACACTTGAGGAGGAAAAAACGGTTACGAAATGATGCCAGTCTTCAAACTCCAGCATGTCTAGAACAAAATGTCAAACCCAAGAGCCAGCGGACAACGGTGGCCAAAAATTGAAAAGCAGGCCTCATCGTTCCACATCCAAAACTGAACTCCACCCAAGCCAAGCAGCAAAGCTCCAGAGCTCTCACACACACACCCCTTTGACTCAACGCGAGCGAGACCTCTGGCATCTCAACAACGCTCCCGGCCAACACTAATCAATGCAATGTGACGGCACACGCAACTGTCAACAAGACAATCTGCAAAATGTATGGACGAATCCCGCAAACAATGATTTTTAACAGACAAACTCAACAAAGAACACAACTACTACTTGTTTTTAGTTTCGTACCTTTATCAAAACCACGTCCACGGACCTCTCGCCCTTTGCGCACAGACTGTACCTTCGCCGGTGTCGCTCGTACATCTTTTCCAAGAGTGAAACGTCAAGGAGAAGAAGAAAGTGCCGTTATAGTCCAACATGAAGCCCGAGACTTGTGGAGTTCCCAGTCAAGCTTTGGGAAAAATGAGCAACTCTCTGCACATCTGCACCATGAACCAGCCCCGTTCTCACTCTCCCTCCCTTCTTCACACCAGTCTTTCTCCCCTCCCTCCCTCTCTCTCTCTGTCTTTTTTCCTTCTGTACACTCCCTCTCTTTTTCTGTCGCTGGCTTTCCTTCTGCTCTCACTGTTTTTTTTTTTTTTTTTTAAACAGACTCACCCTATTGCAGCTGATTTTTTTCCTTTCCCCCTTCGCTTTCTCACAGTGCCTCTCATCCCACCGTTTCCATCCTTCTCAATTTTCACATACAAAGCTTCGCAGCTTACCCAATGAGCATCACGGTGTGGTTGAACTATGATCAGTAAACCGCGACCAAAGAGGACGAGGTCGTCATATACGTTCGCTGATAAGTTTTCATCTTTTAAACAGTGGGCTGAGATTCCCAGACTCCACCTAGCATTGTGTGTGCTTTGAGCTGTAAGATAAGGCTTTTCATCCGAGTAAACAAAGATTTTGTCTTGATAGAACATAATACAGTCTTGATCTATGCTGTTTGAAAGTATAAGGTGCATCAGATTTAGCTTAGCATTGGATGCAACCCTGCATCTGTAGAACCATCAACCGACTAACAGCTGGAGCCATGGCAACCGTTTCAAACGGCGAGAATGATAATAGGCCAGAGCACGGGCTGATGGGATTCACTCGAGTTTAATGCAATTGAGGTGGTGTCAAGAACTTGAACTGAACTTCTGGAAAAAAAAAAAAAAATCAGAAGTAAATTATCTTGGGTTTATTTTACACAAAAACTCAAGAGATAAGCGAAATGTGGAAATACTGGTTCAGTGTTGTTGTTAACTAAAACTATTAAAATAGATCTGTTATAAGCTGAAATAAAACAAAATATAAATATTAGATGAGAAAAACAAACACAAATAAGTTTTAAAGTACTACATTTATTAGGTAACACTTTTAAATAATGGGGCATTTGTTAACATCATGAACTAAGAATGAACAATAATTCTACAGCATTTATTAATCTTATGTTAATTTCAGCATTTACTAGTGCATTATTAAAATCACGAGTTATGTTTGTTAGCATTAGTTAATGCAACGTGAACTAACATGAATAAACAATGAACAACTGTATTTTCATTAACTAACATTAACAAAGATGAATAAATAGTGTAATAAATGCATTGTTCATTATTTGTTCATGTTAGTTAATACATTAACTAATGTTAGGAAATGTCCCATTATTTTAAAGTATTACCATCAATGAATACCAAAAGCTAAATATGGTATTTTTAAAAACAAAAACTAATAAAAATGACCAATAAAAATATGAATAACTACTATAATACTATATAGATAATAAGAAAATAACACTGCCAACGAGAAATTAAAATATTGCATTATTTAAAACACGAGAGGTAGCTTTATGACATGCAAAGCCTGTTGTTCAACCAATGCATGCATGCCAAATTGAACTGTTTTTCCACATGTGCTTGGGAGTTTCCATCCACCATACAGTATAATGAGGGTGTCACGGTGTGGGTATATATAATTTTATACAAAAACACACAAAACAGTCACACAGACACACCTAGCGCGCAAAAAACACCTTCAATTAAAGTCTCATACACTTTTCCATGTTTAGCATGAAGATCCTTACTTGTACTTAAGAAAAACAGATATTCAGATAACTGTGTAGGTTGTCCTGACGCAGTCAATTTGATCTTTACTGTGTGTTTGCATGCATGCGTGTGATTATCCGGTGGAGGAGGGGATAGGAGAAACAAGGGCTCTTTGTGGGGATCCCGGCGCATGTTATCCCAACGTTTCACTCAAGACCACTCATCCAACACAATCTATTATTTAAAGGAATAGTCGAACCCAAAATATATAACATTCTGTCATTATTTTCTCACTCTATTGTATGTTCTCTGAAATACAAGAATATCCCGAAACCTCTTTTCAATATAATAAACAAAAACAAGTGACTAAAACACCATAAAAGCATCATAAAAGTGAGCTGAGTGCAATATTGAGAGTTTCTGAAATCACATGGTAACCTTTATGTGAATAATAGACTGAAATTTGACACTAATAACACTGACGTTCATGAGAAAAGCAGTTATGTCCGAATTATGAATGAATCTTTCCTTTGAGTCAGGTCTCTAAATGAATCAGTTGATCCAGTTCACAAAACTATCTGGTTATCGACTTATCCAATCACATTAACAGCTCAATGAAGGAAAGGAAAAATGGCAATAAATAAATTGGCAGTAAATGGAAAACAGTCATTGACAAAAAGATGGTTTGTTTGACCTTTTAAATCAGTCAGCCATAAATAGGCATCTTACAATTTCAGAAGACATAAATATAGTTCAAATATAGTTATATGGCCCACTTTTATAATATGTTTATGTAAAAAAGCATTGGAAAGAGTGTCAAGCACTAAAATATAAATTTTGGCTTTTGTGTTCCACAGAAGAAAGCCATATGGGTTTGGATCAACATGAGGGTGAGTAAATGACTTTTTGGAAGAACTAACACTGGAAATGAGAGAAAACAACAAAGGATGATGGACTAAGGGGAAAAAAAGAGAAAGACTTGAAAGGGGCTAGCAGAAGCACAGAAGTTGAGTGAGAAGAAAACAAAGGATATTTCCATCAGTGGCGGAGCCAACAAACAGATGCATGAATGGAAGGAGTGTGTGTGTGGATCTAGACCAGCCTCAGTGGTGTCTTCAACCCTCCCACTCCACCAAACACCAGCCCTTTGCTTTTCTTCAACATCACGCCATTCTTACACTTCACATTCCAGCGCTTGAGAGGCAGCCTTGTCCCTTTTTCCAACACACTAGATGCCGGATTTGCGTGCGTGTTTGTGAATGTGTGCGCTAAGGCTCTGTTTCCCAGGGGTGGGCTTGTGTGGTTTATTAGTTTGGATGTTTAGTGAAAAAGGAACTCCTTTAAAGGGGTTCCCACAATGCATCTGGCCTGCCGCACGAGGACAGATGAAAAGAGCCGAAGAAAGCTGTGTTAGGAGAGAATAGGCAGCTCTCATGCTGCTGGTGGCATATTGAGACCACAGTCTGTGCTTTTTTGCCCTTGTCCCTCTCTCTAACACATATGTAGACTACAAGACAGCTCAGTACACATCTGGAAGGAGTTATCTCACATCCTAACACAAGAGGGAGCCACAGCGCTCTAGAAGCCACAAGATAATAAGCTAAAAACAGCCAAACCACCCCATTACCCATCATAAGTGCAGGATGAAAAACATTCAAAGTTAGTATGAAATCAAAAATTAAGCCATTTGTTCATAAAACATATTTTTGTTTTAAAAGCATAATAATATGCTCATGCTAATTATTTCAATCGTTTCTCTTCAGCCTCTTTAAAAATAACTTCCATCAACTACCTCCAAAGGTAAGAAATATTTGAAGACTGAGCTTTTCTGATGTGGAAAAATACAAATCAGTTAAGCAATTTGTTATCGAGACAAATTAGATTGAATGAAGCAACCTCAGATTCGATTTTGAATCCACCTTCATGAATTAAATGACAGAATGATAACAAAAGTTAAAATAATAAAAAAAAAAAAAAAATTCTAAAAAGGAATTATTTTATACATTCATTTTAAAAACATGCATACTGTAACACTGCTTTAGCAAGCACAGCTAATAAGAACCTAGCGTTCTTGTGGTTTGTATTGGACCAGCAAGGATAAAGTTAGCATGCTAGTCAAAATTTGGATGCTCTGTAAATTTGGCCTCTGTTCTTATCTCAAGAGTCTCTCAAGATAGAATGTTCCAGAGTGTAATTTCTTTCAAATGCTGACAATGTAGCTACACAACCTCATGATGCAGTCCAAGTCTGCATGCCAGACAGCAGATAAGTGTAAATGTAGCTTTATTTCAGAGGCAACAGAGACCGAAGACGCTACCTTGACAAGAGAGGTCAGAAGTAAAAAAAAAAAAAAAAAAAGATCAGATAGTCAATAACTGGGTAATTCATATATTCTTTGTTGTTGTTCAAATAGATTCAAATTAAACTGGAAGAATGCAGCTAAAGCTAGCTAATGGTTTTAAAAAATGAGATTTAGCATTCTCTGCTAATTCGTTTGAAGACAAACAATACTGAATTAAAACCCATTATGTCACTACGTAATATCACATACAAGAAAAAGATCATTTCATTGCTCATGCTTGAGTGCACCACAATAAAAACAACTGATGCTAGTTGGAACATGCTAGCAAACACATGTCAGCTTCCATTGCTTTACGGCCCATCCACACTAAAAACAATAACTGGACGCTACTGTAACTGTGATAGCGTCCACACCATCAGATGAAAGTATTATATTTATTGAATGCACTGCAGTTTTGTTATATGCTAAGCTCTTTAAAGTCAGGTAAATTGTGACCTGTTTTTATCGTTTAGTTAAAAAAAAAAAAAATCTGAAAGTTATTCCAATGATATTGTTATAGCTGTGGTGTGGACTTCCCTATTCTTATTTCCCGTTCTCAAGAATTTGAATTATTATTAAAACTTCATGGCTGCAGTTATCATTACAGTTACTGTTATCATTTTTGGTGTGAATGGGCCTTTATATACTGTACAGAAAGTTCTGAGTTTTAACTTTATCTTTCACCTCCTCAACAATAATTTTAGATCCTATCAGGTACGCCAAAACCAAACTGGGAGGCACAGGAAGAAGTCAAAACAATACGGATTCCCACAGGAAGATGACAAAATAAACAACTGAAGTTCTATCTAATCAGAAACTTCCAAAGACCAAAGATAGACATCTCACTTTATCACTCTTACTGACCCGCATAAACACCCAAGCTATCACATCTTCCCTTCCTCCCTCTCAGTTTTCTCGCAACTGATATCATCCCTCTGACACACAACTGGGAAAAAAAGGTGTTCAGGGTGATGTCATCTTTCCTCCATGAGAAAAAGGACAGCATACACACACACATACACACACAACCACAGTGTGAGCTATAGGGTGGCAGTGTTCCCATATCTGTCAGTTTGACTTTGCGAGACACAGTTCAGCACTTCTAACTCAGACCTGCGTCAGAATGCTGAGGCACTTTCAGCAACCAGGCGGAGAAATCAGATTTACGACAGAAGGTCAGGTTGAAAACATCCCTGAATTTCTGCTCCGTGGAGCCTTTCGGGAAACTACCACCTTCCTAGCTACTGAGAATTCAGGGTGGCTGGAAGCAAACTCTGAGTGAATCATACCAAGAGGTCTAAATGTTAATAATTTATTTAGTGGATGGCAGGTTGCGGATAAAAGCCAAAGAACACTCACCGCTTCGGAATTCGCTATGTCTGCTGAGGAGTCTTGGTGTCCGTCCACCGCATCCTCTGCTAAAGTGCCGTCATCTGTGAAGTGGAAACAAGACAGAGGACATTTAAAATTTGGAACTGAAAAAAGGCTGAAGAACTTTTAAGTTGCCATTCTGTCAAACTTAGGGCATATACAAACAACAAAACGCTTATTTAAATAAGTTGAGGAAACGCTCATACGTGACTTTAACTGAAACTTCCAAAAATCAATACGTAATTCATTAACTCAGCTGCTGATTCATGTCCGAAGAGCGAACAGTTCAGTGGCGCAGGTTTATTTGTTTACTTAGAAATAAACAAATCATGATAAGACCATTCAGATACATTATTAACCCTATACTTTTGATAAAAGGAAGTGGCTTATTCCTCCTTTCCAACTGAGCTCAGCAGCTCCATGAATGTGATATAAATAACACATACAGTAAGCAGCTATTAGTAGAACAATGCTGAATTCTCATCCATGTGAAAAAGAGCTGGGCGTCCACCTTGTAAAAAAAAAAAAGTTCACAAGACAATCTTTCAACAGTTTTCATTTTATGAGGCAGAGGTTGCCATGATACAATGTGCTGCAAATACCCTCCGCAATCCCTGTTAACACTGTTACCTGAATGGCAAAGAAGGCATTAGCGCCATAGAAAACAGTATTGTAGACAAATTAGCAATGACAAATTAGCTTCAGCTGTAAACAATCTGATTGGAATGGCATGACACTTCATTTAGGAGCAGGACAAGACTTTCAAACAACTGTTACACAGGAAAACGGTAAAATTAGCGTTATCTTTTAGCGTTAGACTCCCTAAAATAACTGTTTACACAATCTATGTCAGCACTGCCAGAATGATAAATAAAAATGCATTACCTGTCATTTGTTCGACATGTGGTTCCTCAGCACATTTCTGAAGAGTTTCACTCTGCTCCATCAAACAATCAGGCGTATCTTGATGTAATCCATTCAGACTCTCAGGTGTTTCTGAAGGCTGCAGTTCCTCAGACAAACCATTGTCTATATCCACTGGGGAAGTGTGTTCCAAACCCTGGTGTAATCCACTATTAATATCCAAAGGGGAAGTGAGCTCAGCTGTTGAGGATGAGGCATTGAGTGGGTCAGACATGGAGGAGCTCTCCAGAGCTGAACCACTGGTGGTGTCTATGGGAGAGCACCGGCTGTCCCCCGGGACAGTCATCTCGCACATATCGGTAGCCATGTCAACACATTCATCCCCACCAGGAATTACAGCAGAGATCTTTACTCCATCAGCGAAGGGTGTCTCAGAAGGTCTGTCACCTTGGCTTTCTGTTAGGGTTGAGGCACAAGACAGGTCCAGGTCATTCACACATTCAACAGTAGGTTCTGATGGTGTGTTTGCACTCTCCTTGGAGGTTTCAGGGAGCTGGAACTGTGCTTTGGATTCAGGACAATCATTGTGTGTGATATCCGACGGATCTGGGAGCTCGCTGATTGTGTCCTGTGAAGTAGAGTCAATTTCCCTTTCCTGTAGACGTTCATCTGGACAAACATCCTTATATCCCGGTTCTTCTTGCAAAGTGGACACTAGAACTGATGGTTCCCTTGGCTCACAAATTTGACTTTCATTTGTCGTATCTCCAGAATATTCCTCAGGAATCTGCTCAATCAGTTTGGACACAGAATCTGGCTGAACAAACGGTTCAGATGCCTCTTCTCCGAAAGAAGTTCTTACGTTTCTATCAGCTCCACAATGTTCAGAAGACAGTATCGTAGACACATCCTGTTGTAAATCACTTACAATAAAGGTTTCAGAGTCAACAGGCAGAGAAGATTCATCAGAAGATTTTGATTTGTCATCCAACTGTGAGACAACAATGTCCTTAACTGAATCCGGCTCTTCATTCGGGGCTACCTCCTCCTTGCTTCCATCAGGTAGAGACCCATCAATCTGGCAAGACGAAATCTCCACAGTGATGCCAACAGAATCCCCAGCTATTGCACTGATGTCACGGTCTGAGTCACTCAACAAAATCTCCTGACATTCTAATGCAGTTTCTGAAGATTGTGTGACTTGGTGTGGCTGTTGAAAACTTTCTGTAGTCTCGGACAACGGCTCCACAGCTGGACCTTCATGAGACGAAGTCTCAGTAACAGGCGAGAGCCCTCGTCGAAGCTTATGCACCGGTCCTGGTGCCATGTTTGGCTGAAGACTTAACGATTCCAAAGGATTACCCTCTGAAATGCTACATCCAGAGTTCTGCTTTATGCTAGCGTCATCCGTAACCAAACCAGAAGCTGACTCAGTGTTGCCTTTGGTGTGTTTGCTAAGATTTCCTGTCTCTGTCTCCAGGCTACCATGTGGCTTGTCAACACCATCAGAAATAACAGTTTCGTCTGTTCGTTCGGATGAGGTAACCTCAAAATTTACCTGAATTAAAGTCAATTTAACTTCATCTGTTCCCACCGAGCATTCCGTAGACAGCTTGGTTTCAATCTTGTCGTCGTGCTGACCGTTTTCCTCTGAATCACGGGAAGAAAGTGCTGAAGAGTTTAAGCCTATTTCCTGGCTGCTACTCGTCTCCCTTTCCCTTTCCTCTGGTAAGTCCCCTCGCCAACTAAGATCTGTACTCCCCTCGCTCTCCTGGTCTCTTTGTGAAGGCTGACTAGTTTCCGTGGGGAGGAGATCCTGAGATTGTGCGTGGCCCATGTCTTGGGACTCAAGGTTGCCAGATTGAGCGTTATTGTCTGTTTCAGTCTCTAAACTCCTCTGGCAAGCCTCCTGCTCTTCTTGGTTCCCTTTATCAGGCTGTAAAGCAGCCCCCTGTTTGGCACTGATTACGCAGAGCTCTATATCAGCTTCCTCCCGCTGGTTTCCACAGGAAAGGGCACTGAAAGTCACAGAATCGCCTTCTACCCGCTGCTGCGAACAGTCAACCTTATCTGACGCCTTCCCAGTATCCCCTACAGCTGGCGGGTCAAGCTCCACCTCCCCGTCCTGTGATTGGACATGATCTCCTGTGCCGTTTTGATGAATACACAATCCATCCTCAATGGCAGAGCTGTTCGATTCGCAGGTTTCTTCTTGTTCAGAGTTGGATTCCTGATGCTTAGGCTGCAGCGAATTGGGCGGTAGGCAGTCTGTTTTATCACTTGAGTTTCTGTTAAGAATCAGCAGTGCTGGCTTATGCTGTGGCAGAGGATCTTCCTGAATAAACAAAGTTCAAAAACAGCTATTAAATAAAGCAGCACGCCTTATACAGCCCTCATTAAAACTGACATTAAACATTCACCCAGAGAACCAGAGCACGGGTGCGTGCACAGAGACAGTCTAGTTTGTGATCTGCATTTAGTCACTTCCTTTAGTCACAGATAGCTACCTCCTGCAGAGTCCTACCACAAAAGCAAACATCCCTGCTGATCGTACCCAGCTGGAAATATCACTGTGATCTTAAAGTGGCAGAGCGAGAAAATAAGACCCACCTACTGCCATAGAGTACTCTAAAATCACTGACTCACCTTCTGATGTGACTGCATGAGGCGTTGGAGTTCCTCCACATCACACTGAAGGTTAGGTGGGGGACTCCCTGGTACATCCTCTAGCGTCAGGGTGTAAGTGTTTAGCTTGGGGTGGTGTCGCAGAACTCTGCCTTCTGGGTAACGCCACTTGGATGTTTTCGTCTCCAACTCAGGCAAGTTGTCAACCCTGCCCAACACAAACATAGCAAACTTTGAGAACGCCCAGTCTCAAGGCACTGAATCAGCAAAGCCACACCCAGCACACCTACAGAGGATGTGAAGTAATACACAATACTGATTGTGGTTACCCATTGAACACAATGTCAAGTGTAAAAAATCACTCGTTTAAACAACACAACCAAATTTAAAACAGGTTTACATCCAGCACAATGCCGCAATGAGCTCAGACAACAAGAATTTAATTCTTTCTTTAGACAAAAGTTATGAAAAACACTCACTCTCACTAGTGTAAAAACCTGTTCTGCTTTTTTTTCTTTTGTGGGGAGAGAAAACAGCGTGATTGTTCCTGGTGGTGGTGTCAACGTGTCAAACAAGCAGTAAATAGATTCAAGACAGAACATTATGTATCTTAGTAATAGTAAATTACAAAGGTGGAATTACTTTTGTAAAATCTTTCAAAAGAGAAAATGTGCAACTTGTTGTGTTTTTATGCATGTAAGTGGCTCAGATTGTCCCCAGGGCTCTGACACATGGTAACAACAGGAACTGTTTTCACCTGCTGTGTTTCTAAGGTCTAAAAAGGTATCCATAGCAACCCTGTGACATCACTCTCAGGAAACTACAGAGTGCAAAGTCAAAAGGAGAAGCTCTTAAGGTCTTGCGGACAAGAGAAGAATATTTCAGGCAGCCTGAGCATTAGCCAAATGACAGATGTGAAAGGCTAAACTCTAAAGGATTGGAGAGCTGAACAGATCATAATGTTTATCTGCTGTTTGCCTTCTATACAACATAATGGCATGAAATGGTAACATTATAAGATATTATTTATATATATTCAAACTCACAGAAATCACAGTTATAATACATATAAAATGTGTTAGTCATGTATTATACTCTAAAGGTGAAACTATAAATAGGCAAGTAATATAATGTATTCACAATGCATATTATAAGATATTACACATACTGTGTTTTAATGACTTCATAGAAAGTTATAACAAAAGTACATCAAAATATCTTAAAGAAACCACTAACAAAATACCATGAGCTTTGATGGAAAGATTTGAGGCAACATCTA
Source organism: Poropuntius huangchuchieni (assembly GCA_004124795.1). Classification (NCBI taxonomy): domain Eukaryota; kingdom Metazoa; phylum Chordata; class Actinopteri; order Cypriniformes; family Cyprinidae; genus Poropuntius; species Poropuntius huangchuchieni. Next base: position 2,934 of record SCHK01405154.1, on the reverse strand, counting down.
AGGGTGTGCTGTGGTTCAGTACACTTGCTTTAAATGAGGCACTAAACCAAAGCACTTAACGGCCTTCTATAACAGACCCTTGAATCCAGAGAGCACAGATCACACGCTAGCTCTGGTCTCTCCTCTATCCTTCTGTCTGTGATCACATTTCACCGGCTTTACCAAAGCTAGGCAGCCAGTGACCCGGTAGACATCAGTCTGGGTGACACCGCAAACAGGAAAAGGTTCCTAAAGTGTTGCATCTCTGTAGTATCAATACAATTATTTAGCCTAACTGTCATATATAGGCTTGAATTCAAACCTAATGTAACAGATGTGAGGTCACAGGTATGTGTCAGATTAAATTCAGAAAGAGAAATACAGAAAGCCCTGTATTAGAATAGTTAAGTATGAGAACATATGGAATCTGTCCCACGCAGGTTTGCTAGCCATAGACTGTGAAAAACACTGGCTGGAGGAAGCTGATAAAGGTAAACATCTCTGTTACACACGCACAGGTAATGCCACTTTACTGAGTAAATCTGCAGACAGGATCTTGCTGGTTTAAAACGGGTTTCTGTTGCAGACGGCAAAGGCTTGCTTTAAAAAGCTTATGTGGCTTTAACTGTTTACACAGAGCTCAGAGCCACATGGCCTGTCCTTGTGCTTTGCTCTTATCTCCCCCACATTTCAACATCCTCCTTTCTTCAGAACACAACACTAAATCTCGCCCCATTCACATGATAAAATCATAGCTTTATTATTATAAATCTGACTCTTGCTCTTTTGGAGAATCCAAATCAGCCAAACACAAACATTGAACGGATCTGTTTGGCTGACCAGTGGAAAACGAGGGAAGTGTTTATAGACATTTGAAAAATAATGACTTTTGCAACTTTACCTTTACGAGTGTGACTTAACTTTGTTCGATAAAGCTGTATTTGTTTAAGGCATTTCAAAGGTCACAACGTCTGTTCTGTTTGATAAAGTCTGTGGGTTGTAACAGCGTATTCTTGACATTAATCTGGTCAGATTTCATAGATCAAGATTTGCAATGAGGACAATAATGACAAAGGCTGTAAGAATTTGTCTCAAATGCAAGTTTATATTAGTTTTACAACAAAACAACGGGCAAAATACTCATTACGTAACTTTATTAGGACTCATTTAAGACATTATAATGAAAATAAATATTATATATACTGTATATATCTTAAAAAAACCCAGAAATATATCAGAAATATTTTGAGGAGCCTTTAGATATTGTTTCGACAATGGGAGGGCCTTGGAGTCAAAAAGGTTACTAAAAATGAGCCAAAAATCCAGGTTAAAGATAATTTTCTTGCAAACTTACTCCGTCAGCAGTTTTTGGAGCTGCGTGTGGCCTCTCTTCTGGGCGACCCTGGCCGGTGTACGACCCTGTTTGTTAGGAAGTCGGAGGGCCTCTTTTCCTCCGGGTTGCTGGAGGAGAAACAGAGCTACCTTGCGTAGTCCGCGCTTTGCAGCAAAGTGCAAAAGTGTGTCTTGTGGTCCAGGTTCTACAGGAAAAGAAAACAGTCTAGTTACTGTTGCGATCTCGGTTCAATCTATTTCCTTGTCCTTTTAAAAAAAACACTATTATCTAATGCATATGTCTGATAATGCTGCTTCAGAAAAGTGCCACACTCACTGCTTCATAGGGGCTCTGAAACTCTAAGCTCCGCCCCCTGCAACTTCACAACCAATGAGAGCCGGCAAAGCCCTCGAACTAGACCCACCCCCACAATTCCCTCGACCTCTGTCAACAGAATCTCCTGACAAACTTGTGCAAACATAATTTCAATAGATGATTTACAATGAGGACAGAAAAATCAGGCAGAGAGGTTTCCTGAGTGAAAGACGTGATCGTATTTGAAGGCGTTTATCATAAAGACCGATTACAGAGTGCTGTTTTAGAAAGTTCAGGAAGCTTGAATGAGGCTCTCTGTGAAAGCAACAGAGACAGAGGAAGGATTGTTCTAGCTGGTTAATGAGAGGCTGAGAATGAGACTGCCCTCGTTTAATCGGCCCACTGAGGATCCAACAACCAATTTGAAGCCCTGAGCAAGAAAAAAAAAGAAGCTGTGGTGAAGTGATCTGGCACTGGAAAGAACAGCAGATCAGGATCACTACACAGTCTGATTGGAGACACAAGAGTGGACATGACACTATATTGAAAATACTGGTCTCAAGTAACTTTGTAAGAATTGTCGTATCCAAGCCTCAAAACACTGGCGTTACCATAGTATTTCTTTTAAACAGTGGTATCATAACCGTACACAAGGTTTCTGCATGTTAAAGGAAAATCTGTTATTTTCTAACTTTTACTCAGTTACTCACCCTCATGTAGTTCTAAGCCTGTATGATATTTATTTCTTGCAAGCATCTTACACAGTGAACATTATCTTAATAATAAATGTAGATTTGGCTGACATCCACAAATTAACAAATAAATAGTGCTGTCAAATGATTAATCGCGATTAATCGCATCCAAAATAAAAAATTGTGTGTACATAATATATATGTGTGTGTGTACTGTGTATATTTATTATGTATATATAAATACACACACAGAGTATTTTTAAAAAAATATTTACATGAATATACATTTATATATTTATATTCCAATATTTTATTTTATACATAAATATTTAATATATAAACATAACATTTTTCTTAAATATATACATGCATGTGTTTGTATTTATATATACATAATAAATTTACACAGTACACAAGGATATATTATATAAACAAAAACTTTTATTTTGGATGCGATTAATCGCGATTAACAAATAAACAAAAAAATAAACAAATAAAAACAACTAAAACAAACAAATAAAATTATCAAAATACACAAAAAAATTAATTAATTAATTAATATTTGTTTCATTTTATATATTTATTAATTTATATTTGTTTACTTGCACTATGGCT